>CAIGQQ010002480.1:1356717-1401337 GCA_903798035.1 Danio albolineatus
TATATATATATATATATATATATATATATATATATATATATATATATATATATTATTATTTTTTTTTTATATATTTTTTAATTTTTTAATACATTTCCTTTACGCTAACAATATAGCAGTGTATACTTCAGCATAGAGTGAATAGTGTAGCATACTTCCTAAGCTAGTAGCCATTGGTATTACAAGCATTTTCATAGTTTTGTGTTCTGACTGTTGTTGTGACTGGGTTGTGAATATCCTGGTATACCACTACACGCAGGCTACATCATAACAACTGCATACACTTGACACAGAAGTATAAATGTTGTTTAAAGGAACACTACATTTTACGTCACCTATAGAGTTAAACTGCTGAGATTTACCAATTCAGATCAATTCAGGAGGAGCACTTTTAGATTGGCTTGGCATAAATTATTGAATTGAATTGGACCATTAGCATCTCGCTCAAAATAAACAAGTAAATAATATATTTTAAAGCTTAAAGATTATTGGACACTGATAGCCACTGACTTCTATAGTAAGAAAAAAATACTAAACATTTTTTAAATAAATACATTTATTGAAGGATAGTTCACACAAATTAACCACACACTCACCCTTCAGTTGTTCCAAACCATTCTGTTGAACCAAAAATAAAATATTTGAAGATTGTTGGACACTGAGAGCCACTGACTTTTATAGTAAGAAAAAATACTATAAAAGTCAGTGGCTACTGACAGACAACATATTTCAAAATATCTTTTTTTTGTTCATTCAACAAAAGAAAGAAACTGAAAGAGGTTTGGAAAATGTGGAGTGACTATGATGGAAGAATTTACAGTTTTGATAGAACTATCACTTTTTAAGGAACACGAACTGTCTGTAGGTATAGTGTGCCCATAATCATACTGAAGTGATATTACCACAATAAGTCTCTTTTTTTAAAATTTCCTGATGTTAAAATAGGATCCAAATCCCTCCCACTTTGAGGCTCAAAAATAACGTGAGAGTTAGAATGCGGTTTTTCTGCTCACCGAATTGAGTGACAGCCGCATATTAACATGTCTTTATAGTAACACGTAAAATCATATCAACAACGCGTGCCAAGCAACCGGGATAAAAAGATCTGTTCAGCTCTATGTGATCATAAATCATCATCAAAAGTGATCAAGAATAAGTTTTACAAGTTTAAAATGTTTTTAAAACAGAGCATGTTTTTAATGAATTACAGCGATATTTACCATCTTTACTTTATCGCCACAGCTGCATGTCAGTAGTACAAATATAAAAGAAGACACTTCAATCCCAGTTTGTGAATGATAGATCAGGTTTATTTTGTACATTAACATAATGAATGTACCCTGTCACATTTCCTGTGCAATAACAGTGCAAAGATAAACACACGCTGTGTATGTGTGTGCGCGTGATCTTTTTAACGACATTATGTGTGACTCGTTGCAGAAAGGCTTGAAATGACCCCACAACAAATACATCAAATAATCATTGGGAAAGTTCTTACTGTAGTTTTTCTCACAAATGTTACGCGAGGTATGCTTCCTTCATGTCTGTCACTGTGCTGTTTAGCTATTGTAACCAGATTGATTGAGGCACACTCTTAACTGTGGGAATGGTGGGCGGGAGAACTATCATCAAGGCACAGGCCACAAAAACAGCTTCAATGTGTTGAGCAGAAAATTCCAATATTCTAAAAGGTATAATAAATAATCTGATGGGTAAACTGAAACTTTACAGATACATTCTGGAGACACAAAAGACTTATTTTAAATCTTGAAAAAGGGGTAAAATAGGTGCCCTTTAACTATTCCTTAAGCCTAGTTTATACTCGACGCATCCGCTAGTTCGCTTGAGTGCGCGTGGCAAATATGACATCATCGCGAAGTTTCTGGATGTTCGCTTTGGGTGCGCATGACATGATTTCGGCTGGCGGAGCGCACAGAATTTTTTGAGACTCGAGCGAGCAGTGCGTGCTGCGCCGCATCTGAGTTGAGTTGGATATGAAACACTTTGAAGAGATTTTGTCTGAAACAGGTACGACTGTACAGACATATTCATGATCAGTGATCATAGAGATAGCCAGATGATCAATAATTTTTGGCTAGAAATTGCAACAGCAGTGAGAAAGGAGGAAAGTTTTTGTTAAAAGTTTTGGAAAAACCTGAGGGATTAGTTTATTAAAGCCAAAAGAGGCCAATGGAGACCCAGGTACACAATTACTGAATATGTTTAACACAGTCATAGGTTTAACACTGATGTATATATTACAATTGAATTTAAAACAATTTAATAGCTACAAAACTATAATGAAACAACAAATTATTTCTTTGATAACTGGATAGGAATATTTGACCCAATCGTTTTACAACATGATGCCGTTTTTCTAGGCTTTATGGTGATAATGGTCAGGAATGTTGGATTATTATTGCCTTTTTAACAAAAGAAGAAGACAGAAACTAACCAGACAGTAATGTGTGAATTGCGGAGCGGGCTAAATAAATAAAAAAACATCTGTATTATTTAGTAAGTGTACTTTTTGGTATTTATTCTTGCCATAATAAAAAAATAAATATTTGTTGAGGAACCCATGTTCTGTTGTCATTCATATTTTAAAACACTTTCATAGGTAAAACTGTCCGAGATATGAACAAAAGCAAGTGATGCATCAAAGGGCTTCAAAACTTACCCCTAAGAATTGGGACAGCACATCAACACCTGCACATGTCATCATATGTCATCGCGATCTCTTGCTTCATATGAGATCAGATGATCACGACTGCTGATGTTATTTCAGTTGGGTTATTTTTTGGTGTTTATCTTCAGGAAAACACTGAAGGCACATATTATGTTATCATAACGATCTAAAGTGGCAATAAGATCGTAATTATACTATGTATTTACACAGTGGCCATTTTTATCTATGTAAACACACGAAAACAACATTAACATTATAGCAGACACTGTAAAAAGCTCATTCCCAGTCACTAGACATTACTGACAGGGTATTCATCATGTGTCAGAATGTTGTGGGACTGCTGTACATGAGTTATGAATTGGATTATAGATTTTTTTTGTGTGTTTTTTTTTTTGTTTTCTTTAAAGCATGACGGTAAAACACGAATGTGATTATGAATATATTAAAACATATGTTTGTTTGTCCTAAATCCTAAAAATTCATAATAATGACAAAAAATACAAATTTGTGGATCTCCTTACTACTGGGTGCAGCTATCCTGTCGTTGTGGCAGGTGCATTATGGAAAATTTTCTTACCCCTCTGTTTTAAGTGTGGTCCTGAAAAATCTTCGTTCGAAGAGGTGTATACCCCTTGCCATTAGCCCTACGCCTTCAAGCTAAAGAGAATTGGGACACCACTACCCCTTGTAGTGAACGCGCAAAACGAGGGGTAAGGGGAAGTGCTAAGGGGTAGAATTGTGATTGGGCCAAAGTTTTAACTCTATGGGAAGTCACTATTACGAATTTTTACGACAAACAAACGTATGTTTTAATATATTCATAACTGCATTTGTGTTTTACCGTCAAGCTTTTTACAGTGTCTGCTGTAATGTTAATGTTGTTTTCGTGTGTTTACATAGATAAATATGACCACTGTGTAAATACACAGTATAATTATGATCTTATTGCCACATTAAATCGTTATGATAACATAATATATGCCTTCAGTGTTTTCCTGAAGATAAACATCAAAAAATAACACAACTGGAATAACTACAGCAGTTGAGATCGTCTAAATATGAAGCAAGAGATCGCGAAGACATATGATGACGTGTGCAGGTGTTGAAGTGCTGTCCCAATTCTTAGGGGTAAATTTTGAAGCCCTTCCCCTTAACCCTCGGTTGGAAGGGGAAGGGGTAGGGGTACAAAAATAGAATTGGGATTGGGTCTAAGTAACACAAATTACTTTAGTTTTGGTTAAAAAAAACACTGATCGGCAACTGTTTTTAGCTTGTCTTACAGGTGTAAACTTTAAATGTTTGTCAGTGGCAGTATGCACAGCAAATTGGCAGTGATGTAGACATTTCTGCCTGAATAACAAGCAAAAAAAAATGAGGACCAGAAATTGATGGTAGGCAATAAGAGCTATATCGCTATTTAACTAAATGTAATTTTTCTGTTTCTTCTTTAGTGAATCTGATGGGAACCACAGCACAGAAGATGAAGGCAGCAAGGGAGATCTGGAGGATATTACTGACAAACCTGCTGCTCAAGAGACAGGCAGCTCCAATGCTTCCCTCATATCTGTCCCTGGTGCTCCTTGTGGTACTGGTCAACTTGTTCTCAACAGCCCTGGGGGATTCCTTACAAGCTCTCATCCGCTGCTGCTCAATGGGAGCCCTATTCTCTCAGGGGCAGGAACTGGGGTTATCATTAATGGGTTGACACTGAGCGATGGCCACACAGTCACACTCAGTCCTGTTACAGCTAATGCGCCATTGCTACTTAATGGGGCTCAAGTAATCTCCAAAGATGAAAGGGGCATTAGTGATTTGGAGGCCCAAGGTAGCCTGACCACTGTGGTTCTAAATCCACAAGCCAGTCTAACTAGCACAATACCTCTATCTCTTAGCGAGGACACAAAAACAACTAGTAGCAATGTCTCTCCACTGGATTTCATCAGTCTTCCAGAGGCCTTAAAGAATACAGATAATACTCACCCAGTGCCTGCAAACACTATGTCCTTGCCCACCATCTCCACTTCTGTCATCTCTTCTACGTCTCTTCCTCCAGGAATGCTGGCCCCAAATAGTATATCTGCATCAATACCTGGCTCTGTGAGTTCAGTCATCTCAAGTCCTATTGTGCCACTACAACCCACACAGCCACCCGAAAGTGTTGTATTAGGAAAGGCTGAATCTCTGTCACCAACTTGCAGCTCTATCTCTAGCCCACAGGTGCTGTCTTTACCCCAGGTGGTGCCATCAATACAGGGTGTTCCAATATCTCAATTGATGCAGCCTTCATCTGGGACCACAGTGTCATCCCGCCCTCAGCTTGTTCCAGTCTCCCAGGTCAACCCCCAAATACCCCAAGTGTCCATTCCCCAGTTTCAGACACAGACTTTTCACATGGGTCCAAGACTTGTTCAAGCACAACCTCAAAATGGCTCAGTCACATTAAGCACCAGCAGTGCCTTAACACTCCCACAGATTGCTGATGGGCAAGTTACACAAGTACTTTCACCTCAGCTAGGAAACGAATCTACTTCAGCCTCTCTTCCACAGATACAGACCTCTATGGGGACACAAGTCATACCCATCTCTTCCCCAACACAAGTTGTACCCATATCTCAAACCAAAGACTCAAGCCAAATGGTTCCTCTGTCACTGCCTCAACTCATGCCAGTATCCTCCATTGCGGGAACTCCAACTGGAACCCTCTCATTTCCTCAGGTGGTCCCAGCAACTCCATCTCTATCCATTCCGTCCCATGGAGGTGCTTTCCAGATTCTGACATCTGGAGCTGCAACAGGTTTGAGTGTTGCCCAGGGGCCAATACGCCTGAGCCCAATAGGGCCTCCTCAGAGTGTCCCAACAGGAACCATCCCAGGTGTTCAACTTCTCAACTCTGGAGTGATTAAGCTTCCTACTGCCTCTCCAGGTAGGCCATAAAAATTAACCAGAAGTGGAAAATTATTCTTGTTTGTTTTATCTTAAATAATATCTTTATTCTATGTTTGTCTCCAGGCAATATTCTGTTAGCAGGTGGCATTGGGAGCAGCCCCATGCTAAGTGTTCAAAACGGCAAACTTATACTCACTATCCCAGCTGGCATTCAGTTTGCTAGCATGCCTATAAAGTCCGTCCCAGACAATTCAGTCTCAAGCAACAGTAACCTTGATCCACAAATCTCTACTGTACATTTACCTGAGAACCAACCAGCACCTCCACTTATTGCTCAAACCTCAAATTCACTACAATCATCTCCTTTGGGGTTTGTTGGCTCCTCTGCACTTTATTGCAGCCCTGAGCCAGGGACCACTGCCAACACAACCCCAGGGGCCTCTCCTAACACCCCAGACTCTTCCAGCACTCCTACTCCTACAAGCGTCCTACAATCGCAGCAGGCCCTTAGCCCTGATAGCATGCTATCACTCAGTCCAATCTGTAGTGGAGTGATAACTGGGCACCACCTTTCCCAGCCAGCCTGGAGCCCTGTCCCACTGTCCTCTTCCGCCGGTCTGACATTATTTGACATCCGTGGGAAAGGGGATCTTCCAGAGGACCCTGCTTTGTTGGGCCTGCCTGGAGGAGAGTCTCTCTTGTTGGGCACTCCTTCGCCGGGTGAGGATATGGAGAGAGATTCTGATCTGGATGAGGACATGGATGGGAATTCAAAAATTCTTACACAACTGCAGTCTGTCCCTGTGGATGATGATCTTGGATTATAACTACCAGCCAGTTGAGGCAACGTGCAACTAGTATTAAATCTCTGCATGCAGGAATTGCATTCAATCATGACCCAGAAGTGATAGTAACTATGATTTAGGAAGGTCTTTCCTCACTTAAAATGTTAACGCTACAGTTGTTAGCATTAAGTTGTTAATGCAAACCTTTCTTAGATTTTAAATTCAGCTGTGAAATCAATGCGTTCAGCAAACTAAGAATAGCAAAAACTGAGGAAGAAATTTGTGCACACAACTTTCACCTTTAGGAATCTAAGTTTGTGTGTGCATGTTAACCCTGTTTTTGATAAGAAACAGAACTTGATATATGTTCGAAGGGCTTACACGACTCCCTGAGAGGTAAGAAGGCACCCGATTTCAAAGGCAATCAAGATTGTTTTACCTAGGATGAAGAGCATGTGGGAATGCCTTCTTTTGTGCCTTACATTTTTGTAACTTGTCTTTTTTTAGATTCAAGGACTCTAAACAGAGCTTTTATCTTTTAAGAATAAATAGGAATATTAGGTTTATCTTCTAGAGACCTAATGAGTGACACCTAGAGGTACATGCATGTTTATACTGATCTCAGAACAGTTGTCTTTTGAGTGAAATTTGTTGACTCAAGTGTCAAATGAGTCCAAACGTCAGCTGTCCTGTTTAAGAGGCTCATAAAGTGTCCCTGGATGCACCAACAGGACCTTACACTGCACTGGGAAAGGAAACCCAGAACGTAAGATTCATTAAACTCATAATACTCAGTGGAAGATGAGACTTGGTTGACAAATAATCTTTAAATGTGACTCTGCATTGGATGTACTAGATCATGACTGCCTGCATGGTTCAGGTGCTGTTATAATAGTTTCTCTTTAAACATATTAAGCATGTGTCAGATTTCACGTTACACTTTGAACATGTAGTGAAGCACTCATTCTATTTCTGTTGTTTTTTTAGTCAATGTATACATAATCTTGCGATATGTTCTTGACGATGAAGCTGACAATGAAAACCCTGTACATTTTGGTAAGACCAAAAAACGTACCGAGAAACTTTATGTTGGTTTTCCCCTCATGGATCTGACCCAGACATTCCAAATCAATAACATGAGACTGTATACATGTTCTTGCATTTAAAGGGAACTGAAGTACTGAATTGTCTATGCAAGTGTTCCACATGATAACTGAACCCTTAAGATTTGTTTACTGTTGAAAACAGCCACTTCTTACACTACAAATTCACCATGTACTGATACAGTGAAATGTTTCTTTTTGTTTTTGTCTTGTTTTGCTTGTCCTGTTTATCACCTTTGTTATATATTTAACTGTGGAATTTCTACGTAAGTACAGAAAATGCCTTTACCTGCCCTTTATTTTAATCAAATGCAATTTAGTCGAGGTGATTCCAAGCTACAAAAAACACAGGTCATTATCACCATCAGACTAAGTTGTTTAATGCGGAGTATATCTCTGTATATTTTGCACATTTTATCATTTTTATTCATGAAGCATTTACTCTTTTTCCGCCCTCCTGACCCTACAAAATCTGGTGCTATTTTTAACCATTCACCTACACGTTTAAGGCCTGTTAGATTTTTATATCTTTATTTTAATGTGCACAGTAGCCTTAATTATACCTTTGTACATCAGTTTTAGTTAGTTTATTAACAATATTCCATGCATTCAATCATTTCGGGGTCATTCAATGATAATCTTTACGTTTTTTTCTCTTTGTAGCTTAGGTTTACACTCCATTTTGTGATCTAACACAAGAGTTTTTCTTTGTGTAGCATCTTCTATATTTTATAGATTTTCATGTAAGTTTTGTATTTTACACATGTATGTTACATTTAAATTGTTGCATTGACTTGCCAAAGTTACTTTTTCTTCCTTTCAAGCACCTGGACAATGTTTTGACTTTTTGGAAAGTAAGGGAATGGCTGTGCGCGTGCATGTATGTGTGTGTGTTTGTCCCCGAGTATTGCTATTACTCTTCCAGAATGTAATGATTACTATGTTAATGCATATGTATTTTAGTCATCTGAATTATATGTCTGTTCTGTTCACTTTTTAATACTTTTGCTTCACGTTCACGTAAAAACAAGAAATTATGCAGCTGATCAAACCAAAGACGTTTCCTTTTTTTGATCATTTCATTTAGTAAAGGGAGCTTTTATCCTAGTTGTAAACAGCATCTCATTTTATAGAGGTGTGTTTTGTACCTTATAGTTATTTTATTTTTTTTATTCCATTTTGTGGTATGTAATAAACATATATAATGCTATCTGAATGTTCTTTGTCTCGATTGTTTAGTTCCAAAAAAGAAAAAAACCTGCTTTCCCCACCAACAGCAAACCACCCGCGGTTTTTCTTCACATCATTACATTCGTAAATATACTGTATACATTTCTGCCATGCCATCTTTAACCAAATTGTCCAACAAATGCTGGAACCCTGATTTGATTAGGAAATAAGATTGCCTTCATATTTAAATAAACTCCTTTGTCCACCTGACATCTTCCCCAGGTAATTGATACAAATACAAACAACACAGTCTGAGAGGTTCGTGTATGTGTGTGTGCTGGTGCCTGTCTGTTTTTTTAACCCCTATGCTCTCCAATTACCTGCATGTACCAAGTTGTCTGGGCGGGTCTTTGTGGCCAGAGAAGGTAAAACCAGCTAAAAAAAAAACAACCGATACACTCATCGGCTGCACTTATTGGCTAACACGTCACCAGAGAACAAAAAGGACTATTGTGAGATCTCCATCACCTAAGTGTTTCAACGTTGCATTCCCATCAGAAGGTACTTCGATTTCACTCACTTCTCCGAATGTATTCTTGAGAAGCTTGCCGCCAAGTGGAGTCAAATACTGCATGTGAAGCGGCATTCTCTTTTGGGTTCCTCCAGTGGACTTTTGTAAGTTGGTGTGACTATAACTTGATTTGATTTTCTAACTTTTTGGAGAACAATTCCTCATCATTTTGTGGGACCTTCCAAGATCTATGGTCCAGTGATGGCGATGGGCTTCTCACCAGAGCAAGTGGCGTGTGTTTGTGAGGTTCTTCTCCAAAGTGGAAACATGGATCGCTTGTCTTCGTTCTTATGCTCTTTACCTTCTTTTTCCACGTCATCCAACATGTATATGGGTTTTGGCCAGAGTCAGGAGAGTGTGTTGAAGGCACGAGCTGCAGTTGCTTTCCACCACTGTCGTTTTACAGAGCTGTACGCCTTGTTAGAGGGGAACGTGTTTTCCCCGCGCAGTCACCCTCTCCTCCAGCAGCTGTGGCTCCGGGCTCACTACATGGAGGCTGAACTGCAGCGGGGCCGCCCTCTTGGGGCCGTGGGGAAGTATCGCATTCGCCGCAAGTTCCCTCTTCCTCGCACCATCTGGGATGGAGAGGAGACCAGCTACTGCTTCAAGGTGTTTAAGTTTGTTTAGCACTTAAGTTTACTTCATAAATCTTTACTAAGTGAGCAGAACAGTAGTCTATAGGCTAGGCCACCCGTCTAGGTGGACAATCATGCTCCTGTAGGCTAAACATTCAACAGAGTTTACCTTCAGAATATTTGCATTAACGTTCCATTTGAGCCTAAAGACCATAAATAATTGTGTTTAGGGTTGGAGGTCAATTTCCAGGAATAGGTTTTGACACCCATGGAAACTGTAGATTGTGTGTTATTATTAAAAATGCATTTAAAGGGATGGTTAACCCCAACATTAAAATGTACTTTTTACTGCCCCTCAAGTTGTTCCAAACCTTTATGAGTTTATTTTGAAGAAAGCTGGAAACTTGTAACCATTGACTTCTATAGATGGAAAAAACATATTTTCCAATTAAGTGATTACAGATTTCCTGCTTTCTTTAACTTATTTTTTGATCAATGGAAGGAAGTAACTCATAAAGCTTTAAACAAGTGGGTAAATTATTACAACATTTTGCAGTTTTGGGTCAACTATCCCTTGAATGACTTAAACCAAAACTATATGCACTTAAAAAAAGTATATTACAAAGATTATTAGATGTTTTATAAATATTATATTAACTGTATTAATTAATACTAATTACTTGCCATTTCTTTGCTTTTTTTGAAATTCTTCACTAAAATTTATTTTGTATATCCACAGGCTCAAATGCACTTACTTGCTTCAAAATGCTTAGTTAAAAATTTTAAACCCATCTAAATACAAAACTAAATAAGATTTGCTACATTATTGTAGTAATACAGAACCATTATTTAAATGTGGTCTAAATCTCAAAAATGTAATACCATCAAAACAATTATTTATTTATGACGACTTCTTAGACAGCTACATCATCTAATTTTTTTTTGTCATAAGATGTGCCGTAGAATAGGGCTTTACTTTGGGCCTAGTAAAGTCTAAGTTGCATTATTTGTTCGGCAAGAAATTTGTGTAATACTGCCTATTAAGTGTTTTGACGTTGTTTTGCGAACGACGGATTGTGTTTGTTTTGGTAAACTTTTTTGCTAGAGCTAGTTATTAGAATTAGGAAGCCTGGTAGTTTAAGTCCTTTTTTGGTTGTGATATTTTCTCGTCCCATACTGAAAGTGTTTAAGAACTGTATGAAGAGATTTGGAAAAGTTATTCTTTTTAAAAAAACGTGTCCAGCAGCGACCAAATGAAGTAAACAGTAGACTATGGGCATTGAATCCTGCATAGGCCTATGAACCACAGATTGAAGTTAGGCCTACCTGATGTTGTCTCAAAATAGTCCTCTTGGAAGGCATAGCAAAATCTTTTGTGTGTATTTTTGCTGGCAGGAAAAGTCTCGAAGTGTGCTGAGAGAGTGGTACTGCAGAAAGCCGTATCCCTCGCCACGAGAAAAACGAGATTTAGCTGCAGCCACCGGACTCACTGCTACACAAGTCAGCAACTGGTTCAAGAACCGCCGCCAGCGGGACAGAGCTGCGACCAGCCGCCAAGGGTAAGACAAACTCCCCCAAAACTGCATAAACGGTTAGAAACGTCAAAACATGGTAGAGTGATTCCTAAACCCATATTAGCCTCGTAAGCCTTTTCTTTTAACTAATTAAATTCACAATTTACCGAAATCCGTCTTGCAGCTTTAATGAAAAATCTTTCCTTGAACTCGCTTGTCAGTTAGTTAATTGGGTAGCTAGTTTGCTACTGACGTGGTTAATTTCAGTCACCAATTGTATATATTTCTCCATAATAACGGTGATTTAATTGCATGTCCAGTATTCTACTAATACCACAGATATCAAATATGTGAAAAATAAAACATTTTTAAGAGCATTTGGTCTGGAAAACATCTGTGCATTAAATAGGAATGGCATTTTAAAAGGTCTGTTTTACAAACATTTTAAAACATCTTAAAAACAAACGTCTATTAAATATAACACTTGACTGGAGACGTCCAATAGATGTATTGCAGATGAGCGGTTCATCTTCTAATGTTAGATGTAAACACAAACATCAAATAGAAGTCTCCACAGTGTACATGTGCTGTTGTTTTTATTTACCTGTAAAACATAATTAAAAATCCTTATTTTTAGATTACAAAATACTTTAGATGGAGCCCATAAATATTGGTTTGGACAAAAATCTAAATGGTTGAGAGCTACAGTTTAGAGCTGAAAAAAAAGTAATGTTTTTCTGTTATGTTCTGTTGTCTTCTTTCATTGGTTCCAGGCTGCCCTCTGTTGTCGACAAACTGAAAATTAAATTATTTTACTACAAAAATGAAAACTTCAGTAATGTATTTCTATTGCTACTTGACCTCAGCATGACATGTTTCAGATTGTATACTGTGTGTTCCAGCAGAACTTCAGCAGGAGCATTCCTGAGTTCAGATGAGGAGATTTCTCCTCCAGGAAGTCCCAGAACATTGTTCCCCTGCTCCCAACAGCTCTCTGCTCACCCACCTCCTCTCCGCCATCTGGGACCTGCACACTACTGAGTGCACTGGATCACAGTTTAAACAACAGTCATTTGAATGTGCCAGAGTTCAGAACACGTGAGACTTGTGGAGGCGCTGTATAGGTTAACCATAATGGAGTTATCATTTGCACATATTTTTAAGGCCTATGACTGTGTAAGCATTTTGAGTATTCAGGCTCAACAAATTCTTTCATTCAGAACGTTAATAAAGATCTATTTTAACGAATGATTTATACATTAAGACAACATTTGGGTTATTTTAAATGTGAATATTCAGTTTCTGTACCTGAATACTGTTCGACTCCCCAGAAAATCATAAAGAACTGTTAGTTTCTTTTCCATCTTTGCTCTATTCCATTTATCTATGATTCACTCCCCTACCAAATCCCCCCAATCGATCTTAATGAAAGAATTCTTTCTAAATAGAGCTATAAAGCAGAAACACAAAAATATCACACTGTCAAATTTTTCCAGTATCATTTAACCCTACTAAATGTCAATACAATTTCAGTGAATGATCACTCTGGAGCTCGGTTAAAACTGAAACAGCACCAGCACAATCCATAGTGAACGGCGTTATACACTTTATTAGGTACACCTTACTAGTGCAAAGTTTGGACCCCCTTTTACCTTTAAAACTGCCTAATCCTCTGTGGCATAGATTCAAAAAGGTACTGGAAATATTCCTCAGAGAATTTGGTCCATATTGACATGATAGTACCACGCAGTTGCTGCATATTTGTCAGCTGCACATCCATGGTGCGAATCTCTCATTCTACCACATCCCAAATGTGCTCTACTGGACTGAGGACTGAGATCTGGTGACATTGGAGGTCATTTGAGTACAGTGAACTCATTGTCATGTTCAAGAACCCAGTTTGAGATGATTTGCGCCTTATGACATGGTGCGTTATCCTGCTGCATGTAGCCATCAGAGGATGAGTACACTGTGGTCATAAAGGGATGGACATGTTCTGCAAATCAACTCAGGTACACTGATACTCCCTACACCATTACACCACCACCACTATCCTGAATCGTTGCTACAAGGCAGGATGGATCCATGCTTTCATGTTTTCGATGCCAAATTCTGACCCTACCATTCGAATGTTGCAGCTAAAATCAAGACCCATCAGACCGTTTTTCCAATGAGTTATTGTCCGATTTTGGTGAGCCTGTACAAAATTGTGGCCTCAGTTTCCTGTTCTTAGCTGACAGGAGTGGCACCCGGTGTGGTCTTCTACTGCTGTAGCCCATCTGCCTCATGGTTCGACATGTTGTGCATTCAGTTGTGCAACAGTTTCTGAAATGCTCAGACCTGCACGTCTGGCACCAACAACCATGCCACGTTCAAAGTCACTTAAATCACTTTTCTTTCCCGTTCTGATGCTCAGTTTGAACTGCAGCAGATCATCTTGACCATGTCTACATGCCTAAATGCATTGAGTTACTGCCATGTGGCTGATTATAAATTTGCAATAACAAGCAGTTGGCCAAGTGTACCTAATAAAGTGGCCGGTAAGTGTAGGCCAGACAAAAACGGGAGCTTTGCTTGATGAGGATGATGGGGCATTATTTTACCCATCATTTATTTCGCTTTTTATATATGTTAAATCACTTTCAAACTTTTTTTTGATTTGGGACACATCTTGTCTTTGACACATTGTATGTGTGTTTATGCTCATGCTGTACTCTATTTTCTAAATCTATTTTATCGACCTCATTGTGAATAATAATCCATGCAAGTCTGTTTTTAGAAACAGACATCTTCCAGGTGAATAATGGTAAATTTACCCAATGATTTCACTTTCACATTCTCTCCAATCTTTCCATTAATCCGTTTCAATCAAATTTGCAGCGAGTGGGATTGATAAACCACCTGCAGAAACACTCTTCTCTCTCTAAAACAAATAAACAACCCCCCATACTCTAGCACTTAATTCTCTAAGCACTAACAGTTCCTTTGTATAAGTAGCCCTTGTGTGTTTCGCTGCTCCTTGTTGAATCGCTGAATTCCTCCTCAACTACAAGTCGCATTGGAAAAAAGCATCTGCTAAATGACTCAATTTAAATGCATCATAAGACAAAAGATCTGTCGCTACTTTTGTAATGTGTACAAGTATAGCAGCACATTTGTTTCATTCAATGTTAAAGGGCTAATTATCAAAGTATTTTCTAGAATGATTAAATTTGAGAGACTCTTTTCCAGTGTTTCCTTAAGTTTATTAAGAATATCCATCAGACCCTTCACTTGATCTTTTGGTTTAAAGTGGTAACAGCTCATTGACTAAGCAATGTACAAAATCAGCTCCATTTCTCTTAAATCACATGAAATGCTTCTCACAGATTCTTAAAACAAGTGTATCTCAATCTCTCGTGTACTGACCTTCATGTAAAGTGCAGCACCGCTGGCTTTCCTGAATGCAGTTTCAATGCCAATGCATTTAAAAATGTAGTTTATCAGCACATACTTCACAAAGTATGATTAACTGAATGAATACTTCATCTTAACTCTGAAGTCAAACAAAGCACAAAATGATGGTCTAACAGTCTCTTTAAGGATGAGATGAGGCCTTTTACAGCTGCCGTAACATGAGTGTTTGTCCTATTATGACATGTGGCTCTTTCCAGCAGAAAAATATATGAATATAATAAGCATGTACCATTCACACTCCAAATAAACACATAGTTACGCTGTGTGTCTCTTTGGTCATTTTGATCTATGGCTCTATTATTATTATTATCATCATCTACAGTAGCTACATTCAACATGTGGTCATGTGACTAAACGTCTGCTGTAGAGTAATCATTACAGCATGTTTAGAGGCTCAGGTACTCAGCCACAAAGATGGCCAGGATTCTGGTGAGGTTTTCCACTGTGGGTCTGTGCATCCTCTCCTCTACATCATCCAGTGTGTGCCAGAACACCGGGAACGGTGTGGGGATCAAGTGCAGCACGGGGACACCTGTTTCAGGGGCACAAATGGAGTAAATTTATCTCGTCAGATCCATTTTCTTTACAACAAAGAACTTATTGTGATATATTATTCAAATTATTAGGGTTGGAGCTAAAATCTGCAGGACACTGGACCTCCAGGAACAAGTTTGGTGATCCCTGGTCTATTTTAAGGACTGATATCATCAAATTTCTGTATTCAGAGTTATTAACAGAGTTGGATTCTCAGGTAAATAATAGACCTAGTGCAAAAAAAAAAAAGATTTGCAAATATGAAGTTTTTCTGTGTTAAAAATCATATTTCCTGGTCAGAACATGTTTTCAAATGAAATAAATGAGATTCTCTTACTATTAGAGCTTTTTTATTGATAAGCCGAAAAGCTTCCTGATCCAAAAAAAGAATCACTTCCTGTATATGGACATTTGTATAGTAGGACAGCACACAAGGAGGTTTCAGACGCAAACAAATTGTCTGTTTAGGCAATGTTTTCTCATTCAAAATCATATGAATTCAATTAAAAATCATATTAATTCGATAGAACGCCTGAGTATAGTAGGGAATACCAATGTTGGTGGAGTGGTGAACATCTCAGGACTATTGTTGTCTATGGAGGATGTGAAAGAGACTTCATCTAAAAGATCTCAATTTGTGTTTTAAAGATGAACGAAGGTCTCAGGAGTTTGAAACAATATGAAGATGAGTAATTAAGAATAGAAAGGTCATTTTTGGATGAATATCCTGTAATCCTTTAACAACTTTAATGATCAGGACGTCACTTAGTGGCCAATAACTGTGCTAATGCCAGTTCTGAGATCAGTCTCTTTTTCTTGCCCATTAGTTACATTTAGTTATTTAGTTTAGTTAAAATTATTGAACTGCAATATTTGCCAGAACACTCTGGTTGTTAAAATGACTTTATTATTATTCATTGGCTTAACAAGAGTTGAATTAAATGTTTAATTAAAAATTCAATTCTAAAGATAATTTAAAAGATAGTGATTTAAACACAGTGGTTCAAAAAGAGTTTAGTTCAAGTGGCCTAAATGAAGTTACATAACTAGATTAAAAATAATAACATCATTATATTGTGTGGAAACGTGTCAAAATTATATTATGTTATATTAATTATTTACTTATTACTTTTTTTAATATTACACTAGCACAGGGGAGGTGGTGGGGGTAGTTGAATTGATGTATGTCATTATATTATTTCAGCTTTGTTAACAATAATAAAATTGTTTTAAAAATCGAAATCTGGAATATTTCAAATGGACGTATTGTTATCAGAAGATTTTAGATTAGATTAGATTCAACTTTATTGTCATTACACATGTACAAGTACAAAGCAACGAAATGCAGTTTAGGTCTAACCAGAAGTGCAATAGCAGCAAGTGCAGAATACAGGTATAAATTATAAGGTGCAGTTATAGAAAAACTATGGTGATATTTACAGATGGATGTACTATGAACATTATATACAGGTTGACTTAGTTATGAGCCCAGATTTACAATAAATGATAAATAACTAATGGTTGCCTTATTTATAAGCCCAGATTTACAATAAATGATTATACGTACAGGTTGATATTAATAACAAGTGTGCAGATAGATAAACAATTACAAATGTATATGTACAGTGGGTATGTACAGTTCAAATAAATGAATCAGTGCAAAGCAGGTTGCTCATTAATAATCGAAATTGTGCAGATAAACAATTACAATTGTATATGTACAAGTGGGTGTGTACATAATTACAAATGTACATGTAAAACATGACGTCATGACAGAGATGTTCTCCACATATTTTTAGAACGATCAGGTGAGTTATAGACATGTGTTTACTCACCTCTGTTTAAGAATGGAATGTGGTCATCCTGCACTGGACCAAGATAAAAATCCTTCCTAAAGTAACTCTGTTCTGATGGGTGAGATGTCAGCAAGCCCTGTTTGTGAAGTCTCTTCTCTGAAAGTCAGACAAATAGTTTGATCACTGTACAGTTATTGTGTTTGTAGACAGAAGCCCAATCAGTAAAATCAGTTTAAATGTATACCTGCGGCAATCAGTCGGTCAAACCATCTTGCTGTATTATCAAAATGATTGACAATCAGTGGTTCTGGGGCACCAAGCAGGTCCAAAAGAACTAACAGGTCCTGGAAAATGGAAAGTTTCTATATTAAAATAATATGTATATATGCAGGTTATTAAAAACAGGATTTAAAAAATATATATATATCATTTTAATTGTCCAAAATCAATTAAAATAATATTGAAGTAAATATTATACAATACTATAAATTTATAGTAACTATTATAGTAAAAAATACTACATATTACTGTAATCTTTTTATTAATGTATTAATTATTTCATTTTATGTGTAGGTCCTGCACCACAGGTGGTTAAATGTATCACTGTACATGCTACTGCAAAATGACTATTAAATAGTAAATAAAACAACAATAGCAAATAAAATTGTAATGGAAGTAAAAAATAATAAATAAATAATTATTTCTTTAAAATTTTTATAGTTTCATGTTCAAATCGCCATTGCAGGGTGACAATGTCAGTTGGCATTTCTGTGTGGAGTTTGCATGTTCTCCCTGTGTTCGCGTGGGTTTCCTCCGAGTGCTCCGGTTTCCCCCACAAGTCCGAAGACATGTGCTGTAGGTGGATTGTGTAAGCTAAATAGGCCGTAGCGTATGTGTGTGATTGAGTGTCTGTGGGTGTTTCTCAGTGATGTGTTGCAGCTAGAAGGGCATCCGTTGCACAGAACATAGGCTGGATAAGTTAACGATTCATTCCACTGTGGCGACCCCAGATTAACAAAGGGACTAAGCCGAAAAGAAAATGAACGAATTGCCATTGCAATGATGTATTTTTATATAAACAGAGTTCATTTGAAGCTGATGCCTTATTTTTTTATATGATTTTTCTATCAATGTGTTTAAGCAAATCTTAATGCCTTAAGTATGCATATCAAACTACAGCTCATAAATGTGCTTGAACAGAAGTGATTAGTTTGAATGCAACTCGTCAACACTGAACCAAATAGTTATTTCACAGTCTGAAAAGAATTAGAGGAGAAAACAACATGTTACCGAAGGAAAAAGACAATTGATATCCTTGTTGATGCATTACTGTGTAAAAATATTAAAATATGTATAAATTTAAAGCAAAAATCTGCCAACACTGGATAAAGATGAATCTATCTAGTGCACATACCATCAAATGGAGCATACAGTGAAGTGTAGTAGATTAATGTAGACATAAAAAAGAAGTATGTTTGGGGGTTTAGACTGATTCCAGCACACATCAATACTCACCACTGCCTGTAAAAGAGAACTTTTGGTGGATCCAGCGGGGTGTGGAGTACGAGACATTAGTTCAGCAAGATGACGGGAGCCATAGAGAGAATCTGTGTCCGTCCATTCCTCAAACGCCTCCTCTCCATCAAAAAACACCAGCTGCAGTGTCACCGCAGACCTCTGCAGAGAAACGCAAGAGAATAAATTGTGATGAGCTGAGGAAAGGGCTGTCAACTGCTATAAATTCCCATGATCGATTGCCATTTAATTGAATCAATTCAACATTAACCATAATAAAGCAAGACACCTTTGAGGATTGTAAAAAAGAATCAATGATTTAGAATTTGATAGAACCATTAATAATTTCACATTTAAATAAAATACACGACCATGTGAACAAAGACTTTGTTACTGTGTGGTATTTTCTCCAGATAGTAAGAAAAATCTGGAGAACGCACCAACATTTAGTCTTGAATGTTAATTATTCAGTTATTAGCAGTGTTGAGGAAAGTTACTTTTGAAAGTAATGCATTGCAATATTGAGTTACTCACTAAAAAAGTAGTTGTGTTACTTAGTTACTTGTTATGGTAAGTAATGTGTTATGTTACTTTCGGCTACTTTTTATTACTTGGCTGAGGCTGTTATTTTTTCCTTTCTTATTTAAACAGAGGAGTTTTGCAATTAACGCACTGTTTAACTCACACCTACATTTAAAGTTGAAAAAAACACACAAAAAGAATTTTAGGATGATGTTGTTTGACCCCAGAGCTATACATACCATATATACAGATTAGTGAAAGTTTAAAGCAATGCGTTTGCTACTTTTGTACTATTTGTCTTAAGTAAAATCACTGTTCACTGAGACTATAACCCCCTTTTCTTCGATGCATTCAAACACATTCTCTCATTGACTGTGTGATTTATTGTGACTACTTTAATTTTAATTCAGCAATTTATTTTTTTAAATGAATTAACTAAACTAAAAAGTAACTCGCATTACATTAAAAAAAACCTTTTAAAAGTAGTAGTAATAATAATAATAATAATAATAATAATAATTCTTAACATTTATATTAGCGCTTTTCTGGGCACTCAAAGCGCTTTACACAATGGGGGAATCTCCTTATCCACCACCAGTGTGGTGGCATCCACCTGGATGACACAACGGCAGCCATTTTGCGCCAGACCGCACACCACATACCAGCTGATTGTTGGAGAGGAGACAGAGTGATGAAGCCATGAAGACAGAGGCCAGTGGGCAGATCTGGCCAGGATGCCGGGGTTAAACCCCTACTCTTTTTCGAAGAACATCCTGGGATTTTTAACGACCACAGAGAGTCAGGACCTCGGTTTAACATCTCATCCGAAAGACAGCGCTCACTGAGCAGATAGAGTCCCCGTCACTATACTGGGGCATTAGGACCCACACAGACCGCAGATTGGGCGCCCCCTGCTGGCCTCACTAACACCACTTCAGGCAGTAACCCAGCTTTCCCATATGGTCTCCCATCCAGGTACTGACCGGGCGCAGCCCTGCTTAGCTTCAATGGGCAACCATTTGAGAGTTGCAGAGATGAAGTAGTGCATTACTTTACTGGTTACTTAGAAAATTAATACTGTATTATTACATAATTAGTGTTACTCGTAATGCGTTCCCCGCAACACTTGTCATTAGCCATGTCTTGATTTCTTTAAAATTTGTTTATTTACATTATATATATATTTATTATTTTAGTTTCATAGTATAAATGTACTAGTTAAGTTAGATGATAACTAGATGTTCCTAACTTTGGACCACAAATTGTGATGAGGAGATCCTCCGAATCAATCATCCGAATGATGGATAAACAAGCTTTCTACTGATGTATGGTTTGTCTGAGATGCAGCTATTTGAATATTGGGGAATCTGAAAGTAAAAAAATATATATATAAATCTAAATATTGAGAAAAATCACCTTTATGAAAAAGTTCCTAGCAATGCATATTACTAATTAAAAATTAGGCTTTGATATACTTACGGAAGGAAATGTACTAAATGTCTTGATGGAGAACAATCTTTGCCTAATGGTTTTTGACATAAAATATAAATGGGTGATTCTAACTCAGTGTATTTTTGTCTCTTCCACAAACATCCCCTTACATCCCCAACATAACCTGGATGATAAACTGATGTCCCGCTCTGTTTCTACACTTGTACAAACAAAGTACCAGACTAAGGCCCCGTTTACACTAGTGCGTTTTAGTTTTAAAAC
This sequence comes from Danio albolineatus, assembly GCA_903798035.1. NCBI lineage: Eukaryota > Metazoa > Chordata > Actinopteri > Cypriniformes > Danionidae > Danio > Danio albolineatus. The sequence goes on from CAIGQQ010002480.1 coordinate 1,377,547, forward strand.
GGCATTTTAGCATAAAAACGATCCGCGTCCACACTAGCGTTTCACCCAGCGTTTCTGAACAGATCTCCCTCCACACTACTCCACCAGAAACGTATATCAAGTGACCTTTCAAGCACTCTGGGCATGCGGGTTAAAGTATAAACAGGAAGCACGTGTCACGCTCGGCATCCTAAATAGGGCTTCCATCGATTAAAACGCGAGCGATTAGCGAGTGCTCGAACAATAGCTTGCCTCTTGCGAATATATGCAGCTGTTGTAGTAAAAAAGGCAGAGTTTAACTGCACAATGGCGCCTAAAACGGACAACAGTGAAGGCTGGTCTGCCGTCTTCCGGTGGCGTTATATTCATGTGATAGGGGCTTGACGAATAAGGGAAGGTTACGCAATGACCCAAAAGCCCCAATCGAGTAGCGAATCTCTGCAGCCACGCCTCCGTTTTGAAATGTCTCCGTTTCCCTCCATCCACACTGAGACGGAGCAGCAGTGTTTTAGAATGAAAACAGCCTCGCCAGCGTTTCCAAAACCGCGGCTCGAAAACTCTGGTGTAGTGTGAACGGATGGCGTAACCGTAGCAAAACTTATGCGATTTAAAACGAAAACGCATTAGTGTAAACGGGGCCTAAGTGTTTCAACACTTAAATCACAAGTGCTCACAGACTATGCACATTAATGACTTTTATGCTAAATTAACTGTCGATAATTTCCCAGGGATAGGTTGTGGCTGGAAGGGCATCCGCTGTGTAAAAATATGCTGGATAAGTTGGCGGTTGATCCCGCTGTGGCGACCCCCTGATTAATAAAGGGACTAAGCCGACAAGAAAATGAATGAATGAATGAACTACCGATAAGGTGTATCAGTTTGAAGGATTATAAACAATTAATCAATTGTCGGAAATGAGAGCTTTTCTGTGATTGTTTTATGACTTCCTATTATTTGACGGAAATTTCTAGAAATGGCTAGAAACAGCATTAAACTATTCGCCCGGCAAACAAGATTATCACAATACATAGAATAAAAAATCATACAATTAAAAAAAACAACATCAAGCAGGGCGCCACGGTGGCGTAGTGAGTAGCACATTCGCCTCACAGCAAGAAGGTCGCTGGTTCGAGCCTCGGCTGGGTCAGTTGGCATTTCTGTGTGGAGTTTGCATGTTCTCCCCGTGGTTGCGTGGGTTTCCTCCGGGTTCTCCGGTTTCCCCCACAAGTCCAAAGGTATGTGGTACAGGTGAACTGGGTAAGCTAAATTGTCCGTAGCGTATGAGTGTGAATGCGTGTGTATGGATGTTTCCCAGAGATGGGTTGTGGCTGGAAGGGCATCTGCTGCGTAAAACAAATGCTGGATAAGTTGGCGGTTCATTCCGCTGTGGCAACCCCAGATTAATAAAGGGACTAAGCCGAAAAGAAAATGAATGAATGAATGAACATCAAGCAGCATAAGCTAAAAATAAATGGATGGGAGAGGGTGGCACGGTGGTTCAGTGGTTAGCACAGTTGCCTCACAGCAAGAAGGTTGGTGGTTTGAGCCCCAGCTGGGCGAGTTAGCGTTTCTGTGTGGAGTTTGCATGTTCGCCCCTGTTTGAGTTTCCTCTGGGTGCTCTGGTTTCCTCCACAGTCCAAAGACATGCTCTATAGTTAAATTGGATAACCTAAACTGGTCTCGATGAATAAAGAGATTTGTGTGGGGGTGTTTCCCAGTACTGGGTTGTGGCTCAAAGGATATCCGCTGAGACCCCTGATAAATAAGGGACTAAGCCGAAGGAAAATTAATGAAATGGAAGTGAATGAGACCAGACCAGTCTAGAGAAAATTAAGTTTCAATGTCTGCACCCACTCATGTGTTTAAAAAAAAAAGTTAATAGTCAGTGTCCCTAATTTTGACACAAAGATCAAATTGATTCAGTATAATCTGCTCTGAGATGCAGCTCATCCTTCTTCAAAATGTCCTCAAATGTCCTGGCGATAAAAGAATCTTTTTCCTGATGATTGTGTGGGAAGATCTGCTTACCTGCTGTTTGAGAGCTTTAAGCTGTTTGTCCAGAGCGGAAGCCAGCTCTAAGATCATGGCACAGGGTACGGCTGAATCACTGGCACCCACAAACACCCGCTTGGAATTCTTGGGGTCTGCTGGTATGATTTTGGAGTCGTGGTGACATGCTAAGAGGAGCCTGCGAGGAGCCGAGGGGTCCAGAACTGCCAGCAGATTGGTGAAGGTCACATCACCCTTAGGGGTGGATGAAACAAAGTCATTCTTCTCCAGCGTCCATCCAGCTGACAGCGAACGCAGCTGAGACAAGATATGCTGTGGTTGAGAGAGGTTAGAGAAGGTTAGAGAAATTTACTACATGTTTGTTGGCAGACAGCTACTGCAAATCTGTATGTACCGCTATGGAAAAAAAAAACAAAAACAAATGAGAGACCACTTGAAAAACCTCAGTTTCTCTGAATGTGCTTTGATGAACTTGTTTGATTTTTGTGCTGGTTTTTCCATTACCAGCTACTTCTTCTAATGTGCCTGTCTCCAAGCAAACTATGGACTCCTCCCATCTCTATTCATAAACAGACAGCAAAGCAGCAAACAATATTGTCTTTGAGTTAGTCATTTATTGCAGAGTTTAGTTAACTATATTAACCGAAGGTGGGAACACTTACCAAAATATTTATAATTTGAACGGCATCTACGCTTATGTCAGTCTGTTTTTTATTATACCAAGGAACCTATAATACCTATAATCCTAGACCAGGCTGTATCCTGAGCAGAAGTTGTGGCGGTCATGGAGGAGTGGAGAGACCACTCCATGGAGGAGTCCTGAAAGATCCCAGTGACAAACAAGTCCGCACAGTCTCCGCACTGATCCCGAAGGGCTAGCCTGTATACCCGTCGGTAACCTACTAACACACACATGCAGATTCTCCACAATGAATGTCCAGCATTCTCCAGCACATAGACTGCAGCTCTGCACAGGAAGTTTGGCCAGAGGAGAAATGGTCCTGCCCAATTGAGACTGGTTTCTCTCAAGGTTTTTTTTCCTTCACTATCATCAATTGGTGAAGTTTTGTTCCTCGCCACAGGCTTGCTTGGTTTGGGACTTGTGGAGCTGTGAATCGATTGATTTGCTCTTCAATGTTTGGACTTTCAGCAGTGAAATTTAAATCACACTGAACTGAACTAAACTAAGCTAAACTTTACCTCAAAACTGACAGTTTCAATGTCCTAGAACTTCTATATTAAGCTGCCTTGACACACTCTACTGTAGAAATAAAGATGAACTGAATATTGCCTAAATTAATTAGCTTTATATATGAGAGGAACATTCCAGAAAGACTGGGCAAAAATTCTATTTTATTGTATTGGACTGACAAAGCTGGACTCATCAAAATTACATGTAGCTGTAAATACAATTTGTCTAAAAGATGCAAGTACATTTTTATAAAGCATTTATGTTTGATATGTTTGGTTACAGTTATCAAATGTCAGTTTGAGTTCACGTTCAGTTCATTCTTACATCCTTCATCTGCAGAGCTGGGCGTGGTGTTGTTGGTTTCACACATGAACCACAGAAACTGCAGCTGAGCATTTGCTAAAAGCGACAGGCTCATTTTTGATATGTACAGACATTTGTTTGAGTATGTTTTACATTAATAATGGTGGGCTGCAAAGTCAATTACATGCAATGATTATATGAGCGTGGAGACCGTCCGGAGCGATTTCACATTTTGTCATGATAATGGGGAAACGGCTTCAAACTTTTCTTCACGTCAGTCATACAGACAAAGGTCAGTGTGGTGTGCTAGTTTAGTGCCTCAAGTATAAATTAGCAGATTAAGGCCCCGTTTACACTAGTACGTTTTCGTTTTAAAACGCATAAGTTTTGCTACGGTTAGGCCATCCGTCCATACTACGCCGGAGTTTTCGAGGTGCGAAAACGGAGCGTTTTAGAAACGCTGGAGAGGTCGTTTCCATTCTAAAACGCAGCTGCTGCGTCTCAGTGTGGACGTGGGAAAACGCAGACTTTCGAAAACAGAGGCGTGGCTGCTGAGATCCGCTACGTGATTGGGGTTTTGGGTCATTGCGTATCCTTTCCTTATTCGTCAAGCGCACATGGCTATGACGTCACCGGCAGACGGCAGACCAGTCTTCACTGTAAACACAGCATTTTCGATAGCCATGGATGTTTTATATTCATTTGTTACTTTAAGTAACAACTCGACCTCGTCGTCTGTCCACTAAAAGACCTCTCTTGCTTTCTTTGCCATCGCGTTCATCGTTCCTCCAGCGTTTGTTGACTAACAATAACCAAACGCCGAGCAAGACACGTGCTTCCTGTTTATACTTAACCGCGCATGCTCAGAGTGCGCGAATGGTGCGCGAATGGTCACGTGATATACGTTTCTGGTGGAGGAAGATCTGTTGAGATCCGCTAGTGTGGACGCAGATCGTTTTCATGCTAAAACGCCGTTTTTAAACTAAAACGCACTAGTGTAAACGGGGCCTAAAACAACCTCAGAGAGGGGCAGGAAAGCAGCATCTCATTAGCATATAAAGAGATATATGACTAAGGTGGTTTTGACAGGCTAAAAGGGTGTTTATTTACACTACCATTTAGAATTTAAACAAAGTTATAGACTTTTCATTAGGATTAATCTAAAAATGAACAATTAATCCCTGCAAGTTAATCTACTGGAAAAAAAATATCTTGGTAATCTTCAATCATAATCTGACCATTTGCTTCTGCTCTGGAACAGCAGTATCTGATCATGACGTCAGTTTGATGACCTGGATGAAATATGCTTAGCCAACGCTCTCCAACCGTTAGTTTGCTGCTAGTGAAAGACAAGAGGAGGAGTGCAAAAATAAAGTCCTCAATATTTGGTTTCAGTTGGAAATACCTTACCTGTAGTGGCCCCAGTTCACAAAAGTCTCCAGTTCACATAAAGATTTATTTTTTATTTTCAGATAATCAAATGTTTTCACTTGATGGGTTTGCTTGTGATCAAAACTCACAATATATTGAACCAAATATTAACTTCTCAACTCTTCTGAAGTTAAAACATCAGTATTGTGTTGTCTAATAATTAATATAAACATGTATACAACACGTTTATCTAAAAACACCCTTTTATATTTATTATATTCCGTAAAGGATTGATGGACAAACTTAAAACAAAAACACTGCCAATAACAGATCAAAACAAGCGTCATGAGATATTTATATTGTTTTTTTTTAACAGCACAATAACAATACTTAACTTCAGAAGAGTTAAGAACGCAACATTTTCAGGAATAATCAAAAAGTCCTAATAAATACAGGAAATCCAGAGATTCAATTGGTTTTAATTTTTTTTCATAGCTATATCTTGTAATACAGTAAAACAGTGTTGATTGGGGATGTTTAAAAAGTAGCAGTGGAAAACCAGACTCATTACCTGTCGTATGATCTGACTGCCTGTTGTCCCAGGCACTCGTTCAATTAGCAGGGGCCGCAAATGAGTCTCCCAGAGCCGACGCCCATCCACCTGTCCTGCCAACTTCTTCACTTGTGCCACAGAGTATTTATTTGGCTTATGAGAAAGCTGCAGATTGAAAAAGACAGAGGTAAAAATATGATCATATTTGTCATGGTTTCCTCTCCTTGAAATTCAGCTTAAACCACAGGCTGAAAATAAAGCAGCATGGCCTGTGGAGGACATAATGGTAACATGCAACTTGTGCGTTGTCTTTGCATGCAATATTTGATAACAATAATGCACAGTTTATATATTTTATGATATATGGGTGATTTTGAAGTATTACATCATCCATACTCATTTGCTTTTTTCTGCTACAGGGTAAAAATATCTCCTACATACATGACAATTTGATGTGATATGAAAGTTCCTAATAATACCTAATATTTTATATGAACTATTTTACTTATTTTAGTTCATTTTTATTTTTTTTACCCAGATTTAACATTAAAACATAAAAAAAATCTTGCATTTCAGTGTGTATTACATGCTTGTGTTCACCAGACATCTCAAAATATTATTAATATATAACAGAAGTAGAAAACAACAAGTGTAAAATAACAAAAAGGGTAAATAAAAATCAAAATAATTAAAAAATTTTGTTATAAATGTAATTGTAGTCAGTTGTTAGTGTTTTAATTTAATATATTATTTAATATAAGTTTTATTTTCAATAAACACCTTTTAAATGTAAAGTTAAATCAATAACAACAACAACAGAAAAAGTACACACTAAAGTAAACCATGTTGATCACAATTACAATTCACCACTCAGGACTAAAATTGACAAATGTTTAATCTCATAATCATTTAATTGTGACTAAAATAATCAAGCAATTTTGGGGACAATAAGCACACATTACAACGAGATTGAAACCCCCTCTTGTTAGATTACTCGTGTAGGTGTCTGAGATGTCTTGATGCTCACCCTGTCCTTGATGAGATCTGCAGGATGGGGTTGTAGTGACCCGCTGGGCTCTGCAGAAAAGTACAGCGCCCAAATCATGGCCAGCGACAGCGCGCCGCACAGGCACAGCAGCAGCAGCAGCACGCGCCTTCCTCTCCGGGGGTCGCATCCGGCCAGCGCCTGCCCGTTATTGGCATGCAAAGCCTTAAACCGTCGTCCCGCTCTTGACATTTTGACGTGGCGTTGATGCGGGGCAGAAACTGCGACAGGCGTGTCCGTCCAGCCTCAGCCAGAGGACACGTCAGTAGTTCAAACGGCCAACTTTGTCCGCCAACGCTAACGTCACCGTGCAGTAGAAAACACCGACGACATTTCAGAGGCTAACACAACGCGTGATACTTAATAAAAGTATTCTCCATGAATGTTCAGCCTGAGGTGTGTCTGCTCCACCTGAACCGCCTCGTAAACGAAGAACAAAATCCACCTTTAGTCGACTGCAAGCATTACTTTTCTGACTTTAAACGGCACATTTTAAAAATCCGTGCTTTATAACGCACTGAAGTATTCTCAGAAACTTTCTTGGCAGCTCTGGACATCTAGAGAGCACAAATGAAAAAGAGCCATGTTTCTATTCCTCCGTCAACTAACGTTAGTCCAGCAGTCAGTGAATGAACTCTTCTCTTCTGTCAACACCTGACCTGGACTTCAGTCACTACCCAGAAAGCCAGCATCAGCGGCGTTAATCTCCAGCCGCTGGCGGTAAATCGAAAGATTATTTTAAATAATTGCTCGTATTGAAAGTTATAAAGGATGACTTCTTTCTTGTCGGCTCTTATTCCCGATTCTGTCTGTTGTTGCACGCGCTTCCGCCATGGTGATGTCATTCTAGGACTAGGTGTAACGTCATCTTAAAGGTGCAGGCAAGAATTTCAACAAGTGGTTAAGGCTATTCCAGCTGGTTTAATACAACTAATTAATAATCACATTTCTTATGGATGCGTTAAAAAGATACCCCCAGAATTAAAAATTGACGGTTTTGACATACTTTCTCCATCATTTAATAATAAAAAAATTAGACGCTTATTTCAAACTAAACAAAATATCCCCTAGAGAAAAATGTTTTTGGAATGGAAAAATTATTGATATTAATTGGAAAGCTACTTGGTCAATCCCCTTTCATTTTTGCCTTTTAAATAAGATTAAAGAAGTGCACTTTAAAATACTTCACAAAATGTATCCTTGCAAAGTAATTTTATCTAAATTCATGGATATTGATAATACCCACGATGTTAGTGTCGAGTTATTTGGGCAAAGAAATGTAATTATAGGCTTTCTTTAAAGGATGCCATCTGCACTTTTTCACACCCCAAAAAAACAATCGAGTATGTTGTTAATTTCTACATCTTACAAGGTAAATATTTTATTCATAAACAGAAATTTGCTAATTGTATACCAAAATGCAATATATTTTTATTACAAATGGAAACTTTGAAAAAGTCTCTAATACAAATTAGAAACAAAAAGAATGATTTGAAGTTCAATTTCATGGAGGATTTTTTTTCTGGTGCTGATCCCCGCTGTAGTCTGATTGTGTCCCAAGTTTTTTTTTTATTTTTTTTTTATTATTATTATTTTTAATAACACTTTGTAATACTCTATTTTTTTCCTCATATGTTGTAATTTGTTTAATTATTATGTATGATTGTGTTTTTGCATTCTTGTAATGTTATTGGATATAATCTATATCTGAGTTTGTATTATTACTTTATTTAATGCTTCAAGCTTATAATAAAAAAAAATAAATAAATAAAATAAATCTTAAAGGTGCAGGCGAGAATCTGAATTTCACCACCTGCCAGCATTTGTCTCCGATATGGAGACCTGGCAGGGGAGCTAAGCAACGAAGTTGAGATCCTGGGGACAGGGTGGGGTGTTTGTAGTGTTAGTAACTGTACAACAGAAAAGCTTTCAAACAGCGGCGATCAGATACCATAGGGATACTACTTATATGCGCGCGAGTTTGTGCACATTTCCCTCAGATATAATGCCCAACAGTAGTACTTTGCAGCATCCTGCGCGTGCGACAATGAGCTGAATATCACAAAGCAGAGAGCCTCAAAATTACAGCAAATAAATCAACCACATTAAACTACCAAATGAACTATAACCAACCAAATATATTATCATTATAATTCTTTCTCAAAATAATTGCAGGATTCAGAACTAAACAGGATATTTGAGGAAAGCCATTTGAGTCTTTTTTTAGATTTAAATAGCTTGAAACCATTTATTTGTTATTTATCAATTATTATAGTTAAGTACGAGAGTTTACAAAGTATTTATTAATCTTTGTTAATGTTTTTCTTCGCATTTTCTTTGCAGCTTGGTCTCTTTATTAATCAGGGGTCCCCGCAGTGGAATGAACCGCCAGCTTACATGTTTTACGCAGCGGATGCCCTTCCAGCTGCAACCCTTCACTGGGAAACACCCATAGACACTCATTCACACACATACACTACGGATTGTTTGGATTAACCAATTCACCAAGACCGCATGTCTTTGAACTGTGGGGGAAACCGGAGCAAACTCACACAAACACGGGGAGAACATGCAAACTCCACACAGAAATGCCAACTGGCCCAGCTTGAACCAGCAACCCTCTTGCTGTGAGGCGATTGTGCTAGCCACTGCGTCACTGTGACACCCAATTTCAGCATTTAATAATACACTATAAAAAAGGGGTTGTAACTGTTATTTTTTTGTAACTAACAAATAGATGAATACTGACAAATATTACCTTCACTGTGAGTTTATGCTTTTCTTTATTAGCCAGCTCTTTTATTTATTATTTATGTATTTAAAAAAAATAAATTAAATACAATTTATTTATTATTTTATTTATCAGTGCTTTAATATTTCAAATTAAATTGTTAAAATATTACAAAATGAAGAGACTTGATATTCTAAATGCTATATATCTGTGCATTTTAAAATATAAATGTCTAACATTGAAAAAAAAAACATAATATACATACCACTGATATAAAAAAAACAACTTAATAAATATTTATTGACAAATGGATCTTTTAAGGAAATATTTTGGGGAAAAGGCCCAAACTCCTGTATCGGATGTTTGAGTAACTGAATTATTCTAGAATGTTTGATAAATAAAAGCCAGGAAAATACCCACATCACACCCATGCATTTTACTGCAATTCAGATTATATTACTGATATTCATATTTACATTGCATGACAGTAGCTATATTTCCCTCTAAAAATGCGAATGAACATTATGCACAAAACTGGATTATCGCATAAAAGACGTGTGAATAAAGCAACGAGTCAAAGCGGACAAAATCGTCACTTCCTGATTAACTGGCGCCAAATATCAATAGTCAAAACGTAATTTGCTGCAGTAGGAGAAGCTGTGTCAATCGTTTCTTTCTTTAATAAATGACTTGTGCCTCAGAAGGCAATCCTGACACGCAGTGAACGCGTCGTGGCATTTGAAGGTGTCAGATGTGGAGCACAGACGCTCTTGATTCTGAAGGTCATTATTAATATAATAACACAACTTCCTAAACGGTAAGGCGTTTTAGAATGACCAAAACAACAGTCCAGATGTTTTACGATGTGTTCAGCCTGCTGGTTTGACCATTGTTACGCATTTTATCACCACATGATTTCTTATAACAAAATCACATGACCTTTATTTAATGCTCATACTGGAATTAATGCGGTAAAAGTGTTTCCATCGCAGTTTATGTGCAACTTTTCTTATCGGATAAAACATTTATCCTACTTAGTTATGCGCATACATTTTTATGCCAATTTTCAAAATTTATTTGCATCATTGCGTTTCCATCAACCGTTTTTTATGCGCATATCCAAAATGCGAATTAAAATAGGTGGATAGAAACATAGCCAGTGAGTGATTTGCAAAGTGTGTGCGGTGTTTGTGTAATGTAATGTAATGTTTATTTATATAGCGCATTTATTGTGTATGGCCATACACCCAAAGCGCTTTACAATCATGAGGGTGTTTTCTCTACACCACCACCAGTGTGCAGCATCCACTTGGATGATGCGACGGCAGCCACAGGACAACGGCGCCAGTGCGCTCACCGCACACCAGCTATTGGTGTAGTGGAGAGACAGTGATAGAGCCAATTCGGTGGATGGGGATGATTGGGAGGCCATGATCGTAAGGGCCGATTGAGGGACTTTGGCCAGGACACCGGGGTTACACCCCTACTCTTTACGAGAAGTGCCATGGGATTTTTAACGACCACAGAGTCAGGACCTCAGTTTAACGTCTCATCCGAAAGACGGCGCCCACTGACAGTATAGTGTCCCCTTCACTTTTACTGGGGCATTAGGACTCACACAGACCACAGGTTGAGCGCCCCCTGCTGGCCTCACTAACACCACTTCCAACAGCAACCTAGGTTTCCCATGTGGTCTCCCATCCAGGTACTGACCAGGCTCAGCCCTGCTTAGCTTCAGTGAGTAACCACTCTTGGGCTGCAGGGGTGATATGGCTGTGACATATCAGGACACAGATCTGTATAATGACACAGGTATGACACAGGTATTACAAGAAGGGGGTGAAATATGAGGATATTGCTGACGTCCTCATGTCTCAAAAAGCTTATAAATCTCACAGAATGAGTTTATTCACAGAGTAAAACTTCACAGTTTCCTGTGAGGGTTGGGTTTAGGGATAGATTGGGGTTAGGGCAATACACAATACAGTTTGCGCAGTTTAAAAACAATGGAAGCCTATGTACTGTAATGTCCCCACAATTCACAAAAACAAAAGTGTGTGTTTGTGAGTTTAGCTGAATCTGAGCATGCAAGTCTGAGGACCCGTTTACACTAGTTAATTACTAATTACACTAGCTATAAATGTGCATAGTCTTTGAGCACTTGTGATTTAAGTTTGTGAAACACTTAGGCCCCGTTTACACTAGTGCGTTTTCGTTTTAAAACGCATACGTTTTGCTACGGTTACGCCATCCGTCCAAACTACGCCGGAGTTTTCGAGCCGCGAAAATGGAGCGTTTTGGAAACGTTGGAGAGAGCGTTTTCATTCTAAAATGCTGCTGCTGCATCTCAGTGTGGATGTGGGAAAACGGAGACATTTGAAAACGGAGGCGTGGCTGCTGAGGTTCGCTACGTGATTGGGGCTTTTTGGTCATTGTGTATCCTTCCCTTATTCGTCAAGCGCACATGGCTATAATGCCACCAGCAGACGGCAGACCAGCCTTCACTGTAAACACTGTATTTTCGATAGCCATGGATGTTTTATATTCATTTGTTACTTTAAGTAACAACTCGACCTCATCATCTGTCCTCAAAAAGACCTCTCTTGCTTTCTTTACCATCGCGTTCATCGTTCAACCAGCGTTTGTTGACTAACAATAACCAAATGCAGAGCAAGACACATGCTTCCTGATTATAGAAATAAACGGAGAAACTCTGAAATCTGAATTCAGCTCAAAGACTCCAAAACTGGTGGGTGCAGGTCTGCCTCCATGCCGCCCCTAACAAGATGCCGCTCTAGGTGATCACCCATTTTGCCTATGCCTAAATGTGCCACTGCTTCACAGTTAATACAAGTTTGATTATTACTGTTATAATATCTCAGGTAGGTTATTGAACGCATGTGCTATTTATTATTACGTAAAATAACAATTAAATAATGCAAAATCATCTTTTGCAAGCTGTTTGTACAGACGTGTCTGTAGGTATAGTGTGTCCACTGTCATACTGGAGTGATATAAACCCAACAAGTGTTTCTTTTTAAATTTCCTGATGTTAAAATAGGACCCAAATCACAGTGATTTTAACGCCCACCGCAACGTGATGTAGGAGTGCGGTTTTCAATCAGTGACTCAAAAGTGTCCTTTGATTCAAACCATGAGATTTGTAATCAGTTACACCACAATTTTTATTTATAAATAAACCAATTATTATTGTTTATTCATATTGTCCACAATACATTACCTAATGTGAGATTAAGATAAAATATCCAATGTAAAATGATCCAAGCAGCTGTCATAAAGGTCATAATGATAAAAAATCATAAAGGTGCCCTTTGGGTCACCATCGAATTCAGAACGAGTTGTTTCTGCATCATAATTGCAATAAACACTACAGATTCCTTTAGTTTGAATCCTTTCAAGATGCACAGCCTTAACATAGGACACGACATGAGTCATTAACACGCCAGATTAGTTCTTATCTCTGAAGTGTGTATCAAAGAAGTATATATCGAAGTCGAAGAAAAGAATGATCAATACTGGTATCATTATGAAATATTTTAATATATATTTTTTATAAAATAATGAAAACATAATTTACACTTATTAAATGTACACTCATTGATACAATATCCCCAAAAGAAACTGAAAGACTAATCAGTTATTAGTTAATCAAGGCATCGAAGCCACTGTTTCATGCATGAAGCTAATAGAAACAGAGACTAAATAAAAAAGATAAAGTTAAAAAAAAGGGATAAAATCAGCTTTGTACAAACGATCATGAATCAGACCAAATAAAAAGGACCAACTAAAAAAGAAAACACACATATGAACTCAGTACCCGCCGTTAATCATTTAACCAAATCTGCAGTTTTGTCATTTTCACCTTGAATTTGTCTGTGTATTTAATAATAATAATAAACAAATCAAAATAAATAGTCAAAATATTACACATTAAAAATAAACCTTCAAATATTACAGCTTGACTATATAATTTGCCATGATTTAAGGATGCGCAACACAGATGCACATGAATGTTTTCACAAGTATATTACTCATATTTAGCATTAAAAAAGAGCAAACTTAATTAAAAAACACCTCCACCCACCTATCATACACACAAACAGAAATCAGAGAACAACTATCTATGGTGTAGATATGACACCCGGACACCCAGAACTGAGCCAAACACCAAGAGTCTGAAAATCCTCCCACTTCATTGACAGAAAAGAGCACAGAGTGGGTGAAGTTCCTGAAGTCACTCACAGCAATGAGATGAGAATCTGATAAAACAAGTTAAAAAATCATCTAAAAGATGGGGTGAAAGAGCTCATCATAATATATGATAATACGCTTGTTTAAGTTTAGGTTGTGATGAATAATCTAAAACGTCCATAGTTCACCCCAAAGAAAAAAAAAACAAGTTCTGTGATTAATTAATCACTCAGTTCTCATTGACTTCAATTGTACAGACAAGAAATACAGCTGAAGTCAATGGGTGCTCAACATGTTTTACACTTCTTTTTTTCTTCAAAATATCCATGTATGAAAAAGTGGAACATTTTGGGTGAACTATCCCTTCTTTCCCCCCTATTTTATTTTCCTTATAGTGGGGAGAATATGTAACCGTAACTACCCAGCAAACGATTGTGTTTAATAGACGTCTAAACGTAGACAGCTTGCCTAAACCAAGGCTAAACTTGGGCTGCCAGTGAAAATCTACATCCAAAAATAGCCCAAAACTAGACTAGTCATCAAATAGACAGATAAGATAGACTTTATCCCCAGTTTCACAAACGAGGTTTAAGGCTCGTCATGGATTAAATTGAACATTTAAGTGGTCTCAACTGAAATTAACTTGCAGTGGGATGTCTTAAAATATGTATTTTTTTGTGTGTGTGTCCAGGTGCACACCAGTAATGTATTTCTGTAGTTCTAAGGTCGTTATTATAAATGTGGCTTAAATAGGCTAATTTAACTAAGGTCAAGTCCTGGCTCAAGCTAAACCCTGGGCCAATATGTGCAGTCATTCAGATGACTTGTCTAGTTTTGTCCTATTCTTAGACGTCTATCAAATTTTCACTGACAGCCCAAATTTAGCCGTCATAGCCAAGAAGACTATGATTAAACGTCTATTAGACATCTTTTAAAAACAAAAAACGCTTGCTAGCAGTTTAAACTTGTATAAAATCACCATATGTACTGTACAAATACATTACTAAACAGCTGCAATGAATGTTCGTCTTACTAATATCTTCCACCTGATAAATAAACAAGAAAACGGTTGCGTTTTACAATGCTAGTTACTGTCACAGGCGTGTATAGACTCGTTTCCACTTACAGCTATGACGGCTAATACAATGAAGTCAACCGACTGTTGCAGTGCTTTCGCTTTAACGTGAATAAATAGGTCAGAGATGAAGAAGTCAGGCCATCGAGAGGGCAGCTTACGGGTCCTGAGAGAGGAGGAGAGATTTTTTGTTCCAGTCGCGTCAGGTTAAAGGGATGGAGAGTGCTGATATGAGTCACATCACTGGTCCGTCGACCACTTTTAAGGCAGACATGTACAGAGTTACATGGGGTACATGATAAACCATAGGCGATCCAGCCTGACTGTTATTCCAGTTACTCTTGAAGATTTATAGAGCGGGTAACCGATTTCAGCGTGGCTCGTCTGAGGGCATTTTCACACTTGACCGTCGTTTGATTTAAAGCGTTGTGATGGGGATTTCGCAATGGGTGGTTACCGAAATGTGTGTATAGGATATCCTGAGGGCCATTTTCCTGCCTGCCTTCACACCACCAGTAATTGCTCTTAAGTAACCAAGTTGGTAGTGGAAAAAGCTAAAGTTTATTTTCGACATACATATTCACTGTCCTTGTGACAATTATTATCGCAAAGGATGTTTGCGCTTCCCAGATACACACACACAGTCAAATATTTGTCTGAGGTGTGTAGAACGGTGCATGTGCAAAGTGAACGCGGAGACAGAAGTGTCCACTAGGTGGCATTAAGCACATTTGCAATGTGCAGTAGTTGAAGATGATATAGAAACGCAATACAAAACAAACACAGCACAAAAATAACTGACAAGCATGTTGTTATAAACCTCGCATTTAACCCTAGCTAATTCAGTTTTTGTCTTCTATACTTCAGAGGAACTGTAAAGGACACGGCTCAGAGCCCCACGCTAATATACTTGTATGCTAAATTACTTTCAACATTTCAGCCACCGGCAGATGGAAAGCCTGGAAATTTCTGTCAGTTCATCTATTGCTGTTTTCATGGACTTTCTAAACGCTTTGTTAAAAATAGTACATTATTTCGTGTGGAATGCTTTCTGCTACTCAATGTACACCTACAGTATGTGTGGTAGTTCCTATTGTGCTAGGTTGTACACTACTTTGAAGTTAATTGAGTCCCCTTTAAAAGAGCTTCCTACATTAATTCCTGCTCTGTGCAGACAAGCCAAAAAAAGCAGATATAGGATCATTAGTTATAGGAACTATATTAAAAAAAGTTCCTCAATGCGAAAGCCCTTCATTTTGCAATTTCTTGTTGGCTTGATTTGCTTTCACAAGGCAGAAAGAAGTCGCCAAGTGAGTAAACCGTCCTCTCGTTGGTCGTGTTTATTGCTATGTTCCTGCCATGTCATAACTACGGCAATTTTGAGATGATGTGACATAAGAATCGTTTAATACCAACTCTATAAGCATCTAAACCCTGGACCTAAATTAATCTGGTGGTGAGGTGGTAAAGCAGCCACATGGTGTACAAGTTGTAGTTCACAAAACAGCTCCACTGGCCAAGCTTACACCTTGATCCAGGTTATTCCACAATTCACTTTGAGAGTCATCAACAATATAAACTCATTGTGATGGAGGCTGGTTTGCAGGGCAAACTGCTCCAGAGTTTGTTTTCATGCAGGCTGAGGCCACACTTCATTCAGGCCATCTTGGATCAGTTGTTTTTGCCAGCTTGACTGCAGTGTTCGCATATGTCCAAACAAAGCGAACTATAGGACAAAATGTGCCAGGTTCCAAAACAAAGGCCTCAAACGAGTCAAGTGTGAAAACGCCCTCATTATGTAAACACGAGGATCTGTCTAGAAGTTGAAAACAGCCATCTATTGCCAACAGTCGTGTCACCTGATAAACCTGAACTAAATACAAATAGAAAAATAGAGTCTGTATGGAACACAGCTGACCAGGGTTTCGTAGTGTCTGCTTTGCATATACATATACAGTGTCGGAAACTGACAGAACAGCCCAAGTTTACACACAGTGCTATGCCGAAACTATACATAAAAGAGCAAGTGGCATTTCCTGTCACAGGACACGATCCACGAGCAGAGGAAACGATGTAACATCACAGTTTGAGTAGCGGTTGCTGTCACCGGTCACGTCTTTCTGTTCGAAAGTGGTGGCGATTCTCCCATCTCTTTAATAACCGTTATTGCAGAGGACTTTCAGTCACTGTCGAAGATTAGTTTGGATGATAAATCAGTCCGGGTGATGATGATGATGAACATTCGCCACTATAAATATAGACACAACAGCGTTTAATGTACCAGCACATGAGAGTATGCAATTCGGAATTATAATTACAGTGACATATTATCGGCGAGTCGTTCCCAGAGCGCTGTACCTCTTCTGTCAATTACAGTACCGTGGTTTCCCTCGACATGTTGCACATGGCGGGAAGGGTAGGATCTCTCACGTGGCTCAAGTTTAGATTTTTTGGCTGTTGAGCTGACTGTGCAGTTAATAGGCCTCTCAGTTTTACTGGCTCAAGCTTAGTGTCGACTCGTTGAGTACAAAAATAAATCTACAATGAGAAAATAGTTCGGAAAGTAGTTCGCTCGGAGATGAGAAGCTTGCTCGTTTCAAGCTAGGACTCGAGGTGAGTTTGTTTGAAAAATAGACATCTGTACTTCTGTACCGGCTTTAAGTTAAAGCTTTAAAGTCTCAAGTCGTCAGGCAGACCCGCGTAAACTCTCTCCGGGTTTCCCTCCGTCGCACTTTCATTAAGCTCACAGTTTGGTGTGTGTGTGGGGAGGGCGAGCGCGACTGGGCGATAAGAGACTGAATTAAATTAGCTGTTGGCATCGAATGTGCCACATTAGGCAAAGTACAGGTACGTGAACGTCTCTTGTTGAAGGAAAGGGAGCAGTCATTTCCTCTCAGGGATGGTAGAGGATAAGAGTTTGCTGAACTTGCGGAGCTGCTCACTGGCTGACTGGGATTCCTCCTGCAGGCGCTGGTTGTTGTGCCTCAGATTAGCCATCTCCGCTAACAACACAGCCTTGTCTTGTTTTTCCTGAGAGGGTGGACAGGAAGAGAGAAGCATGATCATGAGGACGTCATCTAAAAAGGCCAGGTATTTCTAAAGAGATCTTCACGTTTGTGTAGGTCAGAGTGAGAATAGCAATCAGGTATCTGTTCTAGACCGATTAAATCCACAAATTTAATTCACAGATATATTCCAGGGATTGTTTTGCACTGAATTCTACACCCAAATCTTACAATTTGAAAGTAAATCCCTTGAAAGTGAGTGTGATAATGTGCTCAGACATCCTACAGCTCTATAATATTATATTTTTTATATTGCACTGCAGAAATGAGCCTTAAAACCAAGCAGTGTTTTGGTTTTTAGTTAAATACCAAATAATAGGATCTGTGGATAACTTGCGACACTTGGTGATTTCCAAAAATCTAATTCATTTTATTAAACGATTAGAAATAGCATGTTTTATCCATAACCTACAGAAGAATAAAAATTGTAGTGAATAATTGCATTAAAAACAACATACAAATAAAAAGCCATCGGCCTTTCCATTTTTGTGACCCCTGGGGTGATTACGTTATATTAAATATTAAATGCAGCACATTTTATAGCACCGGGTTATACTTATGGACACCTTTTTGGCACTCACATACTTTAAAAATAATTACAGGGTCCAACTGAACATGGAGGATGTTCTCCGAGTGGTGTTCTCTAAAATTAAACAATTAATAGACTTATGTGTGCGCCGTTGTGTGCAAGATTTATAGATTTATAACCACCTCAGGAGATATTGGGGGTCGTGAGTCACTGGCATTGTTATTTTGGAGGTCGCAGGCTGTAAAGTTTGGGAACTCCTGGTTTAAGGTGCTGTTTACACTAGTGTATTTTCATTCACAATCGCTCTCTGACTGGTCTTCGGAGCTATTGCGTATCGTTCCCTGATTTGTCAAGCCTTGATCATTTGATCATCGTAGAGCACAAATGCCCGCAAAATACCCAGTGAGAGTGAATGGTCATGTAATGGATGACAATATGAATAAGGAGTGTTTTAGTCTTAAACGCTAATAAAGGCCCCGTTTACACTAATGCGTTTTTGTTTTAAAACGCATAAGTTTTGCTACGGTTACGCCATCCGTCCACACTACGCCAGAGTTTTGCAGAAATTTCCATCATAGCCAAATTAATAGGAAGTCATAAAACAATCACAGAAAAGCTCTCACTTCCGCGTTACGTGACAATTGATTAATTGTTTATAATCCTTCAAACTGATACACCTTATTGATAATTAATTTAGCATGAAAGTCATTAATGTGCATAGTCTGTGAGCACTTGTGATTTAAGTTTGTGAAACACTTAGGCCCCGTTTACAGTAATGCGTTTTAGTTTTAAAACGCATACGTTTTGCTACGGTTACGCCATCCGTCCACACTACACCGAAGTTTTCGAGCCGCGAAAACGAAGCGTTTTGGAAACGCTGGAGAGGCCGTTTTCATTCTAAAAAGCTGCTGCTCCGTCTCAGTGTGGATGTGGGAAAACGGAGACATTTGAAAACGAAGGCGTGGCTGCAGAGATTCGCTTTTGGGTGATTGCGTAACCTTCCCCTATTCATCAAGCCCCTATCACATGACTATAACGCCACCGGAAGACGGCAGACCAGCCTCATTGTTGTCCATTTTAGGCGCCATTGTGCAGTTAAACTCTGCCTTTTTTACTACAACAGCTGCATATATTCGCAAGAGGCAAGCTATTGCGCGTTTCAAGCGACGGAAGCCCTATTTAGAATGCCGAGCGAGACACGTGCTTCCTGGTTATACTTGAATGCGCATGGCCAGAGTGCGCGAATGGTCACGTGATATACGTTTTCGCTGGAGTAGTGTGGAGGGAGATATGTTCAGAAACGCTGGGTGAAACGCTAGCGTGGACGCAGATCGTTTTCATGCTAAAACGCCATTTTAAAACTAAAACGCACTAGTGTAAAAGGGCCGTAGAGCACAGATGCCAGCAAAATAGTGTGAATGGTCATGTAATGGATGACAATATGGATGAGGAGTGTTTTTAGTCTAAAACGCTAATTAAATCAGAAACACACTAGTGTAAATGCAGCCTAAAGGTAATGCTGAATACTTCCAACCACAGTCTTGTTCATTTATAGTTTAACTTCAGCGTTTTACTACTGCCGACTGCATATTTTATCTTGAAATGGAAAATTCCTGTTGTTGTTTTTTTGTTGAGGGCATCAATGTGGATAAAAAACAAAAATCACAATCCACAGACCCCAATGGATAAGGATCTGCTATAACGACAGAAAGGAAATTAAGTTATAAGAAAATCTTGGCCACTTATCAGGTTTATGAATATAATATAAAACTGGACACTTGTCAAACTCATAGTTTTTTCAGCTTAAATTTCCATTTTAGTAATCAACAAGTGTTATAATGTTTGGCAATTCAATTACAAAACAGTCAAAGCTGCCCAGTGCTGGTCAGATTCCTCCAGCGTAACTCACTTTTTCCAGATCATTGTTCAGCTGTTTAAGCATGAACTCCAGATGATACAGACGGCCAGACAGGTCATTGGGAACCTCTTCACTGCAACACACACAAATCACAAACTTCAAATCAAATCACAAATCAAAAATTGTCAACTGTGGAACACTTAAACCCTTGATCAAAGGAATGAATGAAACACGATTAAGAAAAACCTGCAGGAATGCAGAACCAGATTTGCCACCCTGGTATAAAAGCAAAGGCTGACCAGTGTGCTGAATTATCAGACGATACTGCAGCATAGGGCTGTGCAATATGACGATGAAATAGTCTATTGATTCATGTTAAATTCTATTGTTTATTTCGTGGTGTTGCAGAAGACATTGTATATCGTAATACTTTTTCATTATGCGAATCTTATACGCCTCCACAGGAATATAGGCAGAAATGCGAACAACAGTATGGAAAAAAGTTTGCAAGTCTGAAAGTATAATGTTTACATTTAGAAATAGTTCATGTTTTGCCTGTAACTACTAGTTTTTGAAAAGTTTTTACATCTCATTCATATTTATTTTATATTTCTACATTTTAATCAAACATTTACCCAGAAGTTCTAAATGATGTGAGAAAAATATTTCTTTTCAAAAAATATATATATTTTTACTAGATACTTAAAAAATACTGAAAAGGTACCATATCATGATCTATATCATCATCAGGATATGATAACAATTAAATCATAATATAACAACATAATGTCATATCATGTTTACTTCATAGCAGCCAGCCCTACTACAGCAGTAGGAATTGGTCATAATACTATTGTTAACTAACTCAGAGGAAGAAGAGTATGTATGTATCCAGAGTGTGTGTGTGTTACCTGCTGAAAGTAGGAGTTGTGCGAGGCGTCTGTGGCGTGTGGAAGTGCACTGGACTGATTGCGGGTCTCAACTCATTGCTGCCCGCATTCGATTCGGACAATGAGAATAAAGAAACAGCTCTTTGCACTGTAAAAACAAAACAATGAAACAAACATAACACAGTTAATTAGTAATATTTCTAGTGTGAGGAATGGCTCTTTATTACCTTTCAGACTACACAGGACTGTTGTAAAAACAGAACATTTACACAAAGTTTTGGGCCAAAAACTGGAAACCTTTTGTACGTTTTGCCTTTTAAATTTTTGGGACTGAAAACGAGTTTTGAAAATATCTTTGATGTTGTGTTCATGCAAAGATTTTGAAAACAATAATGTCATGTGCATGCATAGTACTGGTCAGGGACGTGCGGTCAGGGGAGGCAGGTGAGGCAGTATCTCACCTGTCATCATCATGAGATGTATACTAATGATTAAATAAGTGTTTGTCCACTGATCTGTGCTTAAATGCAAATTCTGTAGGATTCAAATCATTTCAATAATTTTTATGATCAAAATTGCTTTATTTTGCATATCTCCTGTTCCATTACAACGTAGCAAGCGAGCTGAGGCAGCACCGAGCTGAGCCTCTCGTCAGATTGTGTAACGTCTTGCAAACTGGCTTGAGCCCGCTCCTCACTCATTGTCTGCTACAAATGTAATGCTTTATTAAAATGTTTTTATACATTGCAGACATTTTTATTATTTGATAGGTGATGTATTTCACGCATGTCTATCATTTATTTAGTGTTAGAATCCGACATAAACCCGCACTGAAAAAACATGAGGTGAGGCAGGCAGTAGCTCTGCCGCACTGAAGCGCATGTGAGCTCACATTATTCATGTTCAGTGGTTGCTTTTCTTCTACGCAGTAAAGTTCAGTAGGAGTCTGTTATTTTATGTTTTGCTCCAACTGACTGCAAAAATCGCAGATGTTAGCTCAATTTCTCAAAATTGGACTTATAATCAAAAAGTAAATAAATAACGGACGTCCAATGCCGGAGCTAAGACTTGCTTCAAAGGACAGCACAGAAGATAACGCGATCATTTCAAAGTCATTTCAAGACTTCATTTATAAGTACTGTAAAGGTAAGACCAGTGTGTGAATCCTGTGTATGTGTTTTTGTGACATGTCAGAACACAAATCTGTATAATGACACAGGTATGACACAGGTATTACAAAAAGGAGGTGAAATACGAAGACATTGCTGAAGTTCACATTTCTCAAAAAGCCTATAAATCCCACAGAATGAGTTTAATCAGAGAGTAAAGCTGCACACGGTCTCCTGTGATGGTTGGGTTTAGGGGTAGGGTGGGGTGAGGGTAATATAATATACCAGTGTTTCTCAACTGGTGGGTCGCGACCCAAAAGTGGGTCGCAGGAACATTTTCAGTGGGTTGCGGAGTGTGTGGTCAAAAAACAACAACAAAAGTTTCATCTTTAACTTGTTTTGCGTATACCGGACTTTTATTTTGAAATGCACGCACAACAACCGATCCCTTTAGAATCAACATGGAAAGCGTAACGTTGCCAAGCAACATAGAGAGTCAGCTCGTGGAGCTTTCATGTGATAAGACGCTGAAACAGAAATTCAGTGAGGTAAGCCTCTCCCAGTTTTCACGATCTGAGAGTGTGATCAAACCCATCACATTCAGAACTCTGTATTTGTAT
Organism: Danio albolineatus; assembly: GCA_903798035.1. Taxonomy (NCBI): domain Eukaryota; kingdom Metazoa; phylum Chordata; class Actinopteri; order Cypriniformes; family Danionidae; genus Danio; species Danio albolineatus. Next base: position 1,400,089 of record CAIGQQ010002480.1, read on the forward strand.
GAAAGTGGCTTCTCTTCCTTGGTGCAGCTTGAGTCAAAGCAAAGGAACAGGTTGTACATAGAGCACGATCTTCGGGTAGCACTGTCTACCATCACTCCTGACTTTGAAACTCTTATCACATCAGTAAAGCACATCCTCAGTTATCTCATTATCTTCCCAAATTACTGTTAAGTGAAACAGATGTTTATAATTGCTGCCATATTAGATGTAAAATGGTTAAGGATGTTTTAATCATTTTACAATTTGCTGGTTTGTTCTGTTCAACAGGATCAGTGTTAATGTTCTATTAACAGTTCAGTTTAGTTCATGGGAACTGAACCTTTCCTTACTCTAACCACTGTTTACAGTGTTTGTCGTTTTTAGTAATATTTCTATAATTTGATACATTTTGTTAAATGTCAGCAATAAAATATTGTTTATTTGTAAGTCTTGTTGATTTTCTCAATATTTTTCTTTCACTACTTGTGTATGTTAACAAATTAATACAAATTAATTATAATTCCTCAAATTATATTACAGTTCCTAAAAATTTGGGTCGTGGCTTGATGACCATGTAAAAATGTGGGTCCCGTGGCCAAACCAGTTGAGAACCCCTGTAATATACGGTTTGGACAGTATAAAATGAATGGAAACCTATGTAATGTACCCGCTTTTCACAAAAACAAACGTGGGTGTGTGTGTCACTTGTTATAGTTTTGACATTTTTACATTCTTTCTTGGCCCAGTATGTATCTGCTCTGTGTAAAGAAATAATGCTGATATGATATATGAAACCCAATCGGTAGCTGGCAAATATGTCGGGTGGATATGTTTGTAAATCTGACTTTCGACTTAGAAAGCGTAAGTGCCTCACCAGTCACAAACCTCACAGCACGTCACTGGTACTGGTATTAGTAGTAACTTTTCAGTTTTTGGCTAAATCATTTATGTAAACAGCCTTAAAGGTAAAGTCAGGATTGCACAAAGCCAGGGTTTCCATCCTTCAATGTATTCGTGCTTATAAACGGTACATTTACACGACATAAAAAGGCTGACGCGTACTTTTTGATGTGTACGATAACACCGATGTGAGCAGTAAATTTATTTTAATAAGCTAAACCTTTTATTTAAGTGGCTGACATGAATAAATATTGTTAATTAGAAGAATTAATCTGCCATGTTTTTGAACTGTGCAGTGCTGTAGCTGCTTAATTTGGCCTACTATGCTACTGTACTTCAATACCGGTTATTATGGTGGTACTTGGAGGGA
>CAIGQQ010002480.1:1401737-1451062 GCA_903798035.1 Danio albolineatus
TGTTAGCATGGGCGTTAATAATGCATTAGTAAATGTTTGATTATGATTAATAAATGCTGTACAAGTTTTGTTCATGATTAGTTCATGTTAGTACATGCATTAACTAATGAACCTCATTGTTAAGTGTTACCACAAAATCTTCTTTTAGACAAACCCATTTCAAACAGTTATCATATTATATTTTTAACTTATAGACTCCGATACTGACATTTAACAGACATTTAACTGACTATAAGAAACTTTGCAAGTACATGTCAACGTACACTAACCCTACCCCTAACCCCAACCCTAACAGTCTACTTATAATCTAATGAGAATTACTTGCAAAGTAACTTAAATTCAACAAACGGACCATCAAAATAAAGTGTGACCAAACTTAAATGAATACAGGCTGCCAAAAAAACGACACTAGTACAAACACATACTTGCTGTTGTTGCCGTCAGTGGAGGTGCTGCTGGTTGCTGTGCTGTTCTCCTCCTGCTGCCAGGCATTTTTGCTTTTACTATATGACTTGGGGGCGGAGCTTGAGAGCTGTGTTGCGCTTGACAGCTGGGCGGAGCCTGATGTGGGTGTGACCGTCGAAGACCTGAAAGGCCGAGGTTTATCGACCACAGCAGGGGTCTTATATCCTTGAGGAGTATAGCAGGCCCTAAATCCCAAACACAGATACACACAATTCAGATGGCAGCTGGCCGGGATTACACAGAATTACTTACAGTAAAAAATAAGCTTTATAACACACTATAGCTTAGGTCTTAATCTGTTATCACCACTCATCTGTAACACTTTCTGTGAAGCCCATTTGTGTAATGCGTTATAAGGGTATTTTTAATGTTAAATATAAACATTGCATTATAAGTAGGGCTGTCAATTGATTAAAAAATGTAACTAATTAATCACACTTTTGTTTGTGATTAATAATGATTAATCACGAAAAGCCGTATTTATTACAGAAATAAAAACACAGGCATGTAAGTGCCATTTGAATTTTAAAACAATCAATGCTAATAACAAACAAAAATTATTTCCATGTTGGATTCTATGTGAACTACAAAAAAATCCAAAATACAAGGATTGCAAAAATGTAAATTGGAAGAAAAAAATAATAATAATAAAGTATTGAATACAGTTGAGAACATTAATTATAAAGTAGAATAAATTTTGCTTAGTCCTCCTTAATATTTAGCAGGGTGCAGCCCAGTTTGTTGACATTATCGGGTGACAACACACACGCATGCACGCACACACACACACATAGACAGAGAGAGAGCGCGCGCAGTACAGCGCACTCCTTCAAATCATCACCACGCATGACTACGGTTCTTAAAGTATGGCTGTATTTCTCAAGCAAGGATTCTGATACAGCAATGCGAAGCAGACGCTTTAGAAAAGTTGCGTGTAGGGGGGAAACACATCAAACTTAATGAAACATTTGAGGGTGCTTGGAATCAACTTAGAGAGGAATGGGCTGTCTTTGACAGCTTGCGACATCATCTGACACTTTCACTGAGTACATTTACATGGATCCATATTATCCATATTATCCTTTATCCATATTCCTTTGCTCATTAAACACACGCAGGGCCGGAGCAAGCTGAACTGGTGCTCTAGGAAAACGGTGATCACGCCGCGCTCAACCTGAAAGTGAAAAAGAAAGTGACCGGTTCGCGGATGAACGTGAGGACCAGGAGGGAGGGGGTAGGTGTTGCGGATTAAAGTGAGGACCGGGGAGTTCGCTCACTATTCTGCCGCCCTTGTCAGCCACCTAGTTCGCCTCTGTGGACACGCCGGCCCTGAACACACGTCGGCCACAACAGGAAATAAAAAAAAAACTGCCACTGTGTTAAATGCGTTAATTTTTTTTAACGGTTTAAATATTTCTAATTAATCGGCGTGCGTTAACGTGCTAATTTTGACAGCCCTAATTATAAGATGAATAATGAAAACAATTCAACAAGATTTCTAATTACGTTTTAATTTCACAAGAATAACAACAAAAATAAGCAACTCTTTTTTAAATTAATCGACTCTGACCACTTAAACACAATTAGATGTCAAGATACGAAACCAAAACACAAGAAACTACAGCCTAATATACATGTATAATCCACTGAACCTTATAATCGGCGTAATTACTAATATTTAGGGACGCACTGATATGGATTTTTTTGATTAAATCTAAAAACTTGTTAGCCATAGCTGATATACTAGCTGATAAATATAAATGTTATTAAATATAAATGTAATTTTTCTGCATGATTGCAAAAAACGAAAGCTGAGGACACAGAGTGAACATCTGTTTTTATTTTAAAAGCTTAACTTTGTTTATTAATTTTCTTTTCAGCTTAGTGCCTTTATTAATCAGGGGTCACCACAGCAGAAAGAACCGCCAACTTATCCAGCATTTGTTTTACGCAGCGGATGCCCTTCCAGCCTCAACCCAACACTGCAAAACATACTTGCACTCACACACTGTTGCACACACACACACACCATACACACTTGCATTCACACACACACTACGGCCAATTTAGTTTATCCAATTCACCTGTACCACATGTCTTTGGACTTGTGGGGGAACCGGAGCACCCGGAGGAAACCCACGCAACCACGGGGAGAACATGCAAACTCCACACAGAAATGCCAACTGACCTATCTGGGGCTCACACCAGCGACCTCCTAGCTGTGAGGCATGTGCTACCCACTGAGCCACTGTGTCACCCTTTGTAACATATGAATTCTGTTTTTGTGCCCAAGCATAAATTTTACACTTACTAACATTTAAAAAGTGAAAAGGTATAATTGAACCCTTTAAGAAGATGAAACTGTCAGACAAATGTAACCTTCTTTGGTGAACTATTTTCAAATGGTGAGGCAACAGCATTCATATAGTACTAGGGGTTGGGATTTTAATAAATTTAGAAGTCGGTGGCGCAGTAGGTAGTGCTGTCGCCTCACAGCAAGAAGGTCGCTGGTTCGAGCCTCGGCTGGGTCAGTTGGTATTACTGTGTGGAGTTTGCATGTTCTCTTCGTGTTCGCCTGGGTTTCCTCCGGGTGCTCTGGTTTCCCCGACAAGTCCAAAGACATGCGGTATGGGTGAATTGGGTAAGCTAAACTGTCCGTAGTGTATGTGTGTGAATGAGATTGTGTGCATGTTTCCCAGTCAGGGGTTGCGGCTGGAAGGACATCTGCTGCGTAAAACAAATGCTGGATAAGTTGGCGGTTCATTCTGCTGTGGGGACCCCAGATGAATAAAGGGACTAAGCCGACAAGAAAATTAAAGATAGCATGAAATTTAGACATCTTGTGGGGAAAATATGCTTTTATATACAAGGGCAATCATGTGGAACAATTGACCAAAATCGATCAAGGAAATAAAATACTTAAGGAGGTTCAAACAAGCGATCAAAAGATGGTTGTTTGTTGAGGATAGTTAGTTTGCATGGTGGATGATGATGTGAATAATTTTGTTCCTGTTCCAAAATGTGGAGGTACTGTTTGTTTTATGCATTAACTACAGTGGTCGAGAAAGGTTAACGCGCTGCAATTTAAGAAAGCACATGCAATAACAAAAAACACCAGCAAATTAAGAAACGATCTTCATCAATTTGACAGCACACCTGTTACAAATTCTCACAACACAGACAACAGAAGAAACGCGAAGCATATTGGTCAAAACACAAACAACAAAATTTAACTGAATTTTGCATCCATACTTTGTTTTTAAACAGCGAGGACCACAATGGAAACAAGCCCAGGGCTTTGTGTTTTTATCCTCGACAGTTTTATTTCAAAATGTCTGGGATACTTGTACTTCTGTACAGTTTGTCTAAAATCAGTCAAATAAAAATTCAGTTAAATTATTTAACCTTCTTGGCATTTCTGTGTGGAGTTTGCATGTTCTCCCCATGTTCGCGTGGGTTTCCTCCGGGTGCTCCAGTTTCCCCCACAGTCTAAAGACATGCGCTTTAGGTGAATTAGGTAAACAAAAATGGCTGCAGTACATGAGTGTGTGAATGTGGTTGCAACTGGAAGGGTATCCACTGCGCAAAACATATGCTGGAATAGTTAGCAGTTTATTCCACTGTGGCGACCCCTGATAAATAAGGGACTAAGCCGAAAGAAAATTAATATATGAATGTATGAAATGTTAAAAGTCCAAAAGCCCAAAAGGGGATTTTTAAAAGTTGGCCCATGGAAACATTTGGTTTGGCCCACCATCCCATCTGAAAAGAGGAGAGAATAATGGGGAGTTGGTTGGGGCAAATGTCTTTGACAGAGACCCATCATTTCAGATTTAACGTAATCTTTAGTTTCTTTGTTTAATTGAGGAGCTACAAAAAATGTTAGTTTCAATTAAATGTTGCAAAGGAATCAGACTTTTAAAATGTAAATACTGACAGATAGATGACAATGCACAAGACATTGGTGAGCCAATCAGGGGAAAGGCAGGAGCAGCTTGACTAGTGTATTCAGCATTGAACTCCATTGTGTTATAAATGGCATTGTTTACTGTATGTTTTTACTATAATAAATTCTTATAAAATGTCGTGTTATTTCTAAATATTAGCAAATAAATTGCCTATGACAAATTTAATTTAATATGGTTTGCTATGTTTTACTTTGGCCCACAGCCCTTAATCAACTTTGGTTTTTGGCCCTTTATAAGAAAATGTTTGGGCACCCTTGCTCTAAACAATGTATAGAGTCAGGAATGAATGACAATATATGGTATATATATATATATATGGTATATGTTTATAGAAAATTATTAATATATGGTATGAAATATGCTGTTATTACTTCGAAACCTTTCACATTTTTATACATATAATGTTACTTTTTTTTAGTAAAAGCTAAAATTCAAACAATTAAAATGTGTGTGTTTTAAATGTGAGTTTAATTAGTCTATACCTTGAAGTTCATAGGAATTTTAAGCAGTATTAATTGATTGATTTGATAAGTAATTTATCAAAGTCATTTAAATACATTTTAATGTGTTAATGAATAATTTTTATTTTTTTAAGTGACTTACTCAACACCAATTACGAATACAGCCTTTATAAAAAGTTTGCCGATGATTTAGATGTTTCGATATTGTGTACATTTCATGAATAAATGAATACAATACCTGGGTTTAAAGTTATCAGCATTGGCTGATCCGGGAGGGGGGAATGTACGCGTTCGGTAGTTCTTGCTTTGATTTGCTGATGCGGCAATGATGGGTGATGATTCTCTGCGTCGACCCTCTCCGACCGTCCACCCTCCGGCTCCTGCCAGCTCCTGCAGGCCGCTGTATGTAGCGGAGCCGTGCAGGGGTTTGTGAGACGTCCCCGCGAGACTGCGGCTGGGTTTGGCTCCTTTAGTGTTGGGACTCGGCGTGTAGAGGGAAGCATCGATTCCACTGTCACTGGATCCTCCTTTACCCATGAGGTCAGGATCAGGGTCTGAGGGGTCACTGAGTGCCCCAGAAACCCCACCTCCGACCCCGTCAAACCAGCGCTCGTCACTGTGACTGCTGGAAGCATTGCTGGAGAGTGTGTTACTGCTGGAGTGACTGGAGTAGTGCGTTTCACCCTGAGGTAACAGAAAGATTTATTAATCAAACATCAGTTTAATTAAGGGGTAGTGTAAAGTAGACATGAGACGATAACCGTTTTCAAGGTATACCGCGGTATGAAAAAGTCAAGGTTTTCATACCGACAACATTTTTTGCTATACCGTTCCTAAGGTATGAGTAAGATTTTAATTTACTTTTTTTTTTTTTGGTGTAAATTGAAAAGGCATCAGTGTTTTTTAAAAAAAAAATGAAGACGGCAGAAGTTGAGGATTCATTTGAATTATTAAGCCTGACATGTTTACTGCCTCAAAATATTTTAAATGTTTCTCAAATGTTTTGTTTTTCACTCAGACATTTATAAAGAATATATTTTAGAGCAGTAAACACAATACAGTCATACCGTGAAACCGTGATATTTTTATCCGAGGTTATCATACCATCAGAATCTTATACCGGCCCAAGCCTAGTGTAAAGATGAGGGGGGCTTTTTACCTTTGAGTGTCGGTTAGGAGAATCCTTCCCTGCGCCGTCCTGTCGGGTCTGTCTTCTCTGAGCCGAGTTCGCAGATACACCCCTCGAGGATGCAGGAACATGCCACATGGGTTCTGTCCAATGCACACACACACACACACACACACTCATTTACATGTGCTTTACAATTCATCTTTTAAAAATATCACATAAATACTGTATAAAAGTCTTTACACGGTCAGACATCAGGGTACAAAAGTGGTCACCGGTAGAGCTGTGGCGAAAAATCATTTACTGAATCTTTAAAAATGCATCGCAATTCTCACTTCAATTGATTCTGTGGTCAGTTTTTACTAGAGTAATAATAAACTGATCGGGCATCACGGTAGCGCAGTGGGTAGCACGATCGTCTCACAGCAAGAAGTTCACTGATTCGAGCCTTGGCTGGGTCAGTTGGCATTCCTGTGTGGAGTTTGCATGTTCTCCCCGTGTTCACATGGGTTTCCCCCACAGTCCAAAGACATGCGCTATAGGTGAATTGAATAAGCTACATTGGCCGTAGTGTACGTGTGTTAAAAGCAAGAGTGTATGGGTGTTTCCCACTGTTGGGTTGCACCCACTGCGTAAAAAACATATGCTGAATAAGTTTGTGGTTCACTCTGCTGTGGCGACCCCTGATAAATTACTCTTCAGTGTTTGGACTCTAAGTAGTGAATATTAAACAACACTGAACTGAACTCAATACTAATAACTGGACTGACACTGTTTCAATTTACTGTAACCTTCTATGTGAAGCTGCTTTGACACAATCTATATTGTAAAAGCGCTATACAAATAAAGGTGAATTGAATTAAATAAAGGAACTAAGCCGAAAAGAAAATGAATGATTGAATGAATCATAATAAACTGATGAATTGTTAATCGAAAAATAATTCTGCATCAATTCAAAAATTTTCTAAATGCATCTTAATTTTCTACAATTAATTTACTGTTCAATATGACAACGAAAATAACTATGAAAATATTTCATCTGCTGTCTTTTGGTCCCAAGACTAAGATGAGACTAGGACAGTGACATGAATTATCCAAGGATAGTGACGTGATTTCTTGCACCTTGTATACAGAAAAGTGAGACATCACTGATTTGAATTTAAGCACATAATTAAAACTTTTCAGTTTGGTTTTGTTCACCAAACTGTATAGACCATTTCAATGTAGCGATGTCACTGGCCCATGAACATTTCCTGCGTGCTGTCAAACTATTTTGTTAAAGAGCCCCTATTATGGGTTTTTGAAAATGAGCTTGCATGCAGTGTGTAACACAGCTCCAAGTGAAGTGAAATGCCCAGCTGAGGCTTAAATCTGAAAGGGCACAGTGTTTAAAACTATTGATTCATCCATAAAAGAGTCGACTCATAGTTTCTCAAACGAATTGCCTTGCTTACGAGTCTTTAGCCATTTCGGCATGACGTGAACATGAAACATAAGCCCTGCCCATTTGTGCCCGCGCAGCCCCGGGAGACTCGAAACCCCCAACCCCGCCCACAAATAACAGCGGCGAGCAAAGGTTGCCATATTGGGCGGTTTTGAATTTGATTGTGCAGGTAAAAACCTTTTAGATAGGGTTTGGACTGAAATGAGTCAGCTACATCTGGCAACACAGAGAAGAGCACTGTGCTTAGCTGGATATTATAGGAAGTGTGCAGATGAACCACAGACGAGACTGTTCCCTCTGAGGAGTGCGTCTGAAATCTACACGCTTACAATGGAGGCGTTTGTTAAAGGAAGGATTAGAAAAGACTTGATATATACAGGGGCGGACTAGCCATAGGGAGCACTGGGACATTCCCGATGGCCTGACGGTGAATCTGGCCTGCTATCCAACAAGTAAGTAAGATTAAAACGGTTGCCTCATTGTTTTCTCTAGCTTGCAAATGATGCATTTAATTGTGTTTTGTAACTTGTAACCGTTTGTAGTGTATCTGGTTAACTTGTATTCTCATATCGCGTCTAAAAGAACGTTGTAAACGCGACGCGTGCCGCTTTGTTTACGGATTAAAATGCGTTTGTAAGCCGCGTTTCACTGTTGTTTGTCGTTGCTATGGCTACATCAGCTCTTACACACGTGCGGTGGTCCTGTTTTATAATGGTTCAGCTTTTGCTGCTGTGTGCATTAATACTGAATGTCTGTCGTTGTTTTTACTTATAGTTAAGAATAGAGCAATGTGCTGGGAGACCGGGGGGTTAGTTTCAGGGGTGAGGTGTCTGAATTACGGCTCCCGGAAAAATACGAGTGTTAGCAGATATGCTCAAGCACACACTATGACTACTTCAGTATTGATAAGCCGTGGTGGACATTCTCTTGCTCTGAATGATGTCGACCAATCGGAACAGACTGGGTCATCGGTCCAATCAGCGCAGTTTAGCATTGCGCTTTGGAACAAATGAATCGCTGAACGATTCATATAGGAGTCGCTAGGATAATGAGGTAAAAATAAATGCAGATTATAAGACAATGAAAGTGTTTTTTGACCATGCATGCATATTAGCCTGCTGTTGGAGACCCCCAAAACCAAAATATGACCCTTTTTAACGTATAATAGGGGCTCTTTAATATATCTTAATGTTAAAATAGCTGTCATGACATTTATCAATATGTGAACATTTTTGGATTCTTGGAAACTATGGAAATTGAAAATGTAATACAGCAAATAAGTTAGGACCATTGTTATTGTTTACATCCTTCAAAATGGTCTATAGAAGATTTTATTTTTACTTCTAGAAATGACTAAACTGTCCAGAACAGGATTAAGCACTAAAAGCTGAGCGGACAGCTGAACTAGCAGTGCTATGGTACGCATGTGGTCTTCATAAGGAAAATTCCTCTCTTCTTTGTTCTTAATAGCAAGCTGTTTGCGGAGTCAGTCATTTGGGCACTGTTATTTTAGTATTTTTTAATACTATTATTGTTTCGTCTCCCTTATTTTCTAAATTGGTTTTACACTTTTAGCTTTTATATTGATTTAAAATATGAAATCATTTTATTAGTCATTATATTTTTCTATTCAATTTTAAATTTAGTTTTAGTTATCTTCAATTTACAAATCAACTGAAAGAAAAGTTTTCAATTTCTCAAAGATGTTCAATCTAATATTCATATTTTATTTTAAAAAGGCATATTTTCAGTTTATCCAGCGGAGGGCAGAGTTCACAAAGTTTTAAAGCCTGTCGCACCACGTCTTTGTAGTGTTTTTACCTGACTTGTTGCGCTCCATTGTGCTTTCTTGACTAGTGAAACCAGAAGATGATTCTCCGCTCGAGACATCGACAGTGACATGTGGGTCAAATGGCTGGAGAGGCCGCTGTACAGACCCAAACCTACACACACAACAAACACGAACAAGTTAACATTGAATATATTCTCATTTGGCTTCCTAAACCATGTCAACCAATTAAATTGATAAGATTTTACATACAGTAGTTAATTAACATCTCTCAAACTAAATTTTGCACGAGCAAAATTCCAACAATAAAACAAACGCAATTCAAGCACATTCTGTAGATTAAGAAACCCAAGAGGGGCCAGTTTTGAAACAGTTTGACTAGGTTTGCATCATACACACGCCATAATGAGTCCTGAGTCTGTTGGAGCCTGAGTGTTCTGTCACTCGCCACCCTGTGGGTCTGAGTGATGTTCAGCTCAATCTGACAGAACTATTAATAGCACTCATTAGCACATCCCGCTGAATCACCACCAGAAACAGCCCGTGTCAAATACTGACAGACCAACAGTACCCTAACATCTCTCTACAACACTCAAATGCACCTTCAACAGCTCACAAAGTTAAAAAAAATGTTAAAAAAATATATTCATAAACTACCTTTTACTCAAGACAAATAAATAAATAAAATAAAATATATCGCTCTTTATTTTTGTGGACATCGATTTTTGTTATGATGTGCTGTTTATTCATTATATGAGCAGATCTGAGCACATTCATTCATAGTTTTCAGTCACTGTAGTGTTGCAGCAGCCGTGTCAACTTTTGGTTGTTTCAAGCCATAGGGCTATTCAAATTATTCAACCTAGCCTCTGAGGCACTTAGTTCTGGCCTTTAAGTAGCTTAATGCAAAAAGACATCACTAGAAGTCTATTCAGACAATGGGCCGTACAGTTAAGAGGTAATATGCATCTGTTCCAGCCTCTCCTGAGAGACACGATGAGGGACAAAGTATTAGGAGAAGGTGAATCTTATGTAGTGAAAAGAATCTAATTATGGATTAACTGTAAGGTTAATTAATAATAATCTTATTGCTAATATGTTAAGGTTTCAATCTAGACTAGACTCAATCCAGACTAAAACACCTAGGTTTTTTAATTTGTTTTTGCACACGTCAGTCTTGCGTTGTCTGTTTCTGAAAGGAATGGGGTTCAAAAGCACGTCAATAATCAAGCGCATGTTATCATCGTCAGCTCAAGAAGTAATTTAATTTGACTATAAAAAATAAAAAAAGACTATAAAAAAACAAGACTAAATTACTTGGGTTACTAAAGCTAAAATAAAATGCAGACTTTTAGTCACTGAACACTCTACTTTTAGTCAAAGTAAACCAAGTATTTAAGTCTAGTTTTAGTCTTAATCTTATTTCAGTCAAATAAAAAACTAAACTAAGACTAAAACTAGACTAAAATGGTTTACTTTGACTTAAACTAGACTAAAAAACTTACTTGAAGTAAAACTAGACTAAGACTAAGGGCCCAATCCCAATTCGTTACCCCTTACCTTTAGCCCTTGAAACAGAGTGTGAAGGGGAAGGGCGTAATTTTTTTTTTGGTATGCATCTTCAGGAAATCACTGAAGCCAACAGTGTCATGTTATCATAATGACATAATGTGGCAATAAGCTTGTGATTGCATTGTGCATTTACAGCGTGGTCATATACATCTAAACACACGAAAACAACATTAACATAATACCAGACACTGTAAAAAGCTCATTCCCAGCCACTAGACTTTTCTGACAGGGTATTCGAGTGTCAGATGTGTAAGTATATTGTGGGACTGCTATACATGAGGTTTTATTGTGGATTATAGATAGCGAAACTTAGCGTTTTTATCGTTTTTTTAAAGCATGACGATAAAACATGAATGTTATTATGAATGTATTAAAAATTATGCTTGTTTGTTGTAAAACAAGCCGTTGTAGCTGGTGTATTCTTGAAAATTTTTGTACCCCTTGTTTTTGAGTGTGGTCCTGAAAAAATCTCAGTTTCAAGGGCTATCTATCCCTTCCCCTTAAGCGTGGTTTATACTCGGCACGTCTGCTAGTTCACTTGAGTGCGCGCGGCGAATGTGAGACTCCAGTTTTTTGAGACTCACGCAAACATTGCGTGCAGCGCCACATTTGATTTGACTTGAATATGAATCACTTTAAGGAGATTTTGTCTGAAACAGGTACGACTGAAAAGACACCTTTATGTAAGTGATCATAGAGATAACCAGGTGATCTAGAATTCCTGGCTAAGTTGCAACAGCAGTGGGAAAGGAGGAACGTTTAAAATGTTAAAAGGAATGTTAAAAGGTTTGGAAAAACCTGAGGGATGAGTTTGTTAAAGCCAAAAGAGGCCATGGCAAAAGTGGAGACCCAGCTACACAATTTCAGAATATGTTTTTCCCCCATTCATAGATTTAACACTAATGTATATATTACAATTGAATTTTAAAATAATGTAATAGTTACAAAACTATAATTAAGGAACAAATTAATTATTTGATGACTGGAAAAGAATATTTGAACCAATCGGTTAACAAGATACTGATAGCCTGTTTTTGCTTGTTTTTTTTTTTTTTGGTGATAATGGTCAGGAATGTTGGAATATTATTGCATTTTTAGCATAAGTAGAGAACAGAAACTAGCCAGACAGTAATGTGTGAATTGTGGAACAGGCTAAATAAATAAAAAACACATGTATTCTTTATGAAGTGTACTTTTTAGCTTTTATTCTTGCCATAATAAAAATATAACTGTAGAGCAACCCATGTTCTGTTGTCATTAATATTTTAATAAATTACAATAAGAAAAACTGTCCAAGATATGAACAAAAGCAAGTGATGCATCAAAGTTTGATTTAAAAAAAATCTTGAATGGTTATAAAAAATCTTTATAATCATGAAAATAATTGAAAAATAATAAAAATAACTAGCTTTAAAAACTTCAATAATATTAATGATATGACGTAGTTCTGGAAACTTTCTAGTTCTCTGTTTATCTGTCTGACTTTACGGTCAGTTTCTTTTAACCGCCTTCTGTCGTTTTAAAGAATATCACAACGGCGAACACGGAAAGTATAAAAACCTCGTCCGATTTGCGAGGTGCACACGCAGTCAGCGGAGGCGCGCGATGCGGGACCAGGTGAAAGTATAAATTCAGCTTTAGCTCTACACATTCACGCTAAAGAGAATTGGGACTCCCCTGCCCCTTTACGGGAACATGCAAAATGAGGGGTAGGGATAAGTGGAAGGCCTAAGGAGTAGAATTGGGATAGGGCCTTGAACTAGACTAAAATACTTGGTTAACTTTGACTAAAACTACACTAAATGTAGAGACTTTCAGTTGCACAAGACTCAAACTATAAGTGAAATGAATATCAAACAGAAGATTTATTTCAGCGAAACATCTTTGAAGTTAAACTGACACCAGAAATCTTCAGATTTTGAATCAAATATTATGACGGAAAACATTTCTAAGGTGGATTAACTTGCATGTATTTATTGTTAGCACAAGACCAGAAATCTGTGCTAACAAGGTTTTATGTGAACTTTAAAATATGCTCCATGGCCCGTTTCCACCTAGTGTTAAAGGGTTCACCCAAAAATGAAAATTCAGACATAACTTACTTTACCTTGACTTGTTCCTAACCAGTTTGTGTTTTTTGTTCTGATGAACACAAATTGAAGTAAGATTCAGAGTGGGGGATGGGTCATTTTATTGGTCAGCTGAGGTGAGTTGTTTTGAATGAATGAACCCATGTTACACCATGGATGGTGACTATAATGGCCCATTTCCACTGAGTGGTACAGTATGGTACGGTATGGGTTGGTATGGGTCACCTTTATCAGGCTTGCGTTTCCACTGCTAAAGGATACTCTTTTGGTGGGCGTGGTGTACAACAGAAAGTTTCAGTCAACGTTATTCTCCCTTGAGAAAATGTCTACAGTAAAGCTGTACGGGTCGCTCACATATATGAGAAGCACTTCTCACAAAACAGAGGCTTTGTTATACACATAAACACTGGTGTATAAATGTTCATTACTGACCTTTCTATGAACATGATCTGATTATAACTAGATCAACGATGCGAAATAGCCTACTGTCTGTGATTATATAAAATAAATAAATGTAACATACAGTATATGAACACATACAGCCCCACACAGTCTCCGATATGATACCAGTTACAGAAACACTACACACAGCATACATTTATGCCTTATTTAGGTTCAAAAACAACACGATATCTAGCCCCCAGTCTCATCTGTGTCTTTAATCTTCATCAGCACATGTAACCTCTTGTTAGAGAGTAATTTCGTCATTCTGAGTTCATAATAGTCCAGAAGATGATAATGATAATAGTTAAACGTAGCAGTTTCTACATGTTTGCTGAAAAAATAATTTGCTCAGTCTCACGTTGTCTGTTTCTGAAAGGAATGGGGTTCAAAAGCACATCAATAATCAAGCTAATGTTATCATCGTCAGCTCAAAAAGTTTGTTATTTCAAATATTGACGCGCACGCGAGAGCAAGCAACAAAGTGAAACCGCTCGCGCTTTAGACGGGCTCGTAAAAAAACTACGTGGCACAGAGCAGAATCTGTTCTTATTCTTGGCTTTTTGGCTGTTCATCAAGATGACAACAATGTTTGTTTGAGCTCGGGTCGACCATGGTTTGTTATTATATGTATATATTAATTCAGTGTAATGTTTTGGCTGTGTATTAACATGGCAGGTCCTTTGTTTTCATTCTGGCTTGTTGCGCGATCAAATGACGTATCTCTGTAAACCAATAGTGTTCAGCTGTGCGTCTAGCTCCGCCTTTTGGTACCCTTTGCAAAGGGTGACCAAAAAGTGGTATGCTTTTAGACAGTGGAAACGGCCATAAAAGCGTACCGAACCATACCGTACCACTCAGTGGAAACGGGCCATTATTTAATTTGTAATCTGTGTGTACTTAGCTACAACACTGTGAAGTATGAATACCTTGTTCTGATGCTATTTCTCACAACATGTCCCATAAATACCATGTTACATCAGTTGGTGGAGAGCAAGTGCTCTTTTGTAATTGTTTGAATACATTGGACCACAAAAGTGTTTTCACTTCAAAAGCAATCCAGTCAAATGTGTTTTCAACTACCACTGGAAAAGGACAGAAGTGGACAAGGTCAAAACCCTTTTACAAAAATATTTTGCGTTGTCCACTTGTGCATCTTAATAGCAGGTGTAAACGGGGCCAAAAACACAATAGGCTGAATTAGTCTTCCTTTAAATCTCTTTGTGAGCTCTCTAAATATGGAAGGTGTTTGTCATGGGGCTGGTGTTTGAAGGGACAAGCCTTAATTAGATGCAGAACAACCACAATATGCTAATCGGTGACCCACTTTTTATAACTGCATTAAATATGAATGCATGCGACTTGAATAGGGGACTGAAGAAGGGAAAAGAACAGATTTTTTTGTTCCTGGTCTTGACCAATTCAGGGATTCAATATTGTGGGGGAAAACATTCACAACAAGTTCCTCTGGTTAAACAGGGCGGCACACAACAGAGCACTTTGAGTGCCTGTACATGCCACGACCTCTGCATTATATACATATACAATACCACACATGCACACACAATAGGCCTGTGAATCAGCAGTGGAGGTCTAGCTGAAACATGCCTGAACCGCAGCCTCTTTTACCAGCAGTCACACCCAATGGGCTGAAGATGTTAAACACTGCCTGAAGATGTTCATTTCCACCCTGACATTTATAGCTTCTGTTGTATTAGTTTCCAATGCAGAACAAGCTGATGAATTGGTAAGTGCGATTCACATAAGTGATGAGCCACGTAAGTTCTTTTGAATTTTCCATTTTACTGACAATACCGTATGGGAATTTTCGTATGGGAAGTTTTGGATTCCACAGCACTGCACTTTTTAATTGTATTGCTAAATGCTAAATGGATGGAATTGTCCATTGTTCTTTCATGTTTTGTTGTCTTGCAGTTGTTGTGTACACATGTAGTGATCAAGTAAAATATAGCTTTTAACTACAAAAATATGCATTTCAAAACTGACTACATAATGTAATGATATATGTTGTATTATATAATATATGTTGTATTATATATATATATATATATATATAATAACATATATGTTGTATTGTACAACATCTGCAAAAATGACTAAATAAATGTAAAATATTAATTTACACTATATACTGTATATATAATATGATACTATATATAATGAGTGCTTAACCCTGTTCCCGGAGATCAACTTTCCTGCAGATTTCAGCTTCAACCCTGATCAAACACACCTGAACTAATTAATTAGGACCTGAACAATACTTAATATTTACAGACAGCTATGTTTGATCAGGGTTGGAGCTAAAATCTGCAGGAGGGTAGATCTCCAGGAACAGGATTGGTCACCCCTGATATATAACATGTATTACTGTATGTTTATTTTGCATTGAAGGTCAGTGGTTGGTGATATCATTTTGTAAAAAATATGCCTGCACACATTTGCTCCAACAGTACAGCTTTGGTTGTCAACGTTCACATGATGTCACTCTTTTCTTCAATAGTTTGCATTTTCAGGCCTCAAACTGTTGTTGTTGTGTAAAGGTAGGGCCAAAATGTAAATCGTTTTGGTTGAAAACTGTCATGTAAACATCTCCTAAATGTAATGAGCTTTTGTGGTCTTTTATTTCCCTCATTAAGAAATTTCAGATCAAATTAATTGAATATTTTCTATTCATATTACAATGTTAATCAATATCCATGTTAAAAAAGAATGATCATTTGTTCAATGTTCATGAGGCAGAGGCATAATGTGTGTGTGTGTGTGTGTGGTCCTAAAGTGTCAAAATGTTTAAAAACATCAGAGTAAGTTTCCAATAATGGGATCAGCTAATCATTTTAGTGACAGGAACTGTCAGATTCTCTTATAGAGACTGTGTATTTAGGCCACGCCCACACCAGGGGGGGAAACAATCCAACCCTTTCCATTGACTTTCTATTGTGGGAGGCTGCCTTCTTGTCATTTCTGATTAACAACAAACACAGAACAATGCCTAAAAGCTGTTGTTTGGCATGGTGTACAGTAAACAAGCTAAAAAACAACAACCACATAACTTTATATTTATAAAATACTGAGCCATAAAAGCCAGCCTATAAGAAGACAAAAATGGATACACGCAATAACATCAAGCATGTGCAAATAGAGTGGGTAAACTTGTGGGATCCTGACACTCAATATCCCTACATGTACATGTCTAATATCCAAATGTCGTAGAGTGTACTCACTCTAGGCTATCCAAACCATGCCTGGGTGCATTTGACCCCCAAATACCAACTCATTAGACTAGTTCTGAGTGCTTGGACTAGCATCCGGTTCGGTTGGCCAGCCCGGTTCATTTTAGTTCAGTTGGGCTCCATAAATCCATAAGGAACAGCCCTTCAAAAATGACATCACTTTTAAGTGATGGTTCCACATGTATTTATCATTCATTCTTACTTTCAAATGGGAACTGTCATAGTTTATCAAAGATGCAAACCCCTCGCTGCATTTTAGCTGAGAGAGGGTTGGACTGTTTCTCTTCAGTGGGCATGGCTTCCAGATTATGACGTGTTGCTCTGTTCATTCATTCATTTTCCTTCAGCTTAGACTCTGATTTATCAGAGGTCGCCACGGCGGAATGAACCGCCAGCTATTCCAGCATATGTTTTACGCAGCAGATACCCTGCCAGCCACAATCCAGTACAGGGAAACACCCATACACTTCACATTCACAAACTACGTCCAATTTAAGTTTATTCAATTCACTTATAACGCATGCCTTTAGACTGTAGTGGGGAAACAGGAGAATGCAGATGAAACCCACGCCAACACAGGGAGAACATGCAAACTCTATACAGAAATGCCAACTGGCCCAGCAGAGACTCAAACCAGCGACTTTCTTGCTGTGGGCAACAGTGGAAACTAGGCATAGGACGATAACCATTTTCAAGGTATACCGCGGTATATAGAAGACAAGGTTTTCATACCGCCAACATTTTCTGCTATACTGTTCCTAAGGTATGTGTAATTTTTTTTTATTTACATTGTTTTTTTGGTGTAAATTGTAAAGAAATCTGTGTTTTTTAAACAAATGAAGACCGCAGATGTCAATGATTCACTTGAATTATTCAGCCTGACATGTTGTTCCCAAAATACTTTAAATGTTTCTCAAAATAATATATATTGTGTTCAAGGGGGAAAAGGTTTTGTTTTTAAAAAAGAATAGATTTTAGAGCAGTAAACACAAAACCGTCATACCGTGAAACCGTGATATTTTTATCCAAGCTTATCATACCGTCAGAATCTTATACCGCCCCATGTCTAGTGCAAACCACTGAGCCACCTTGCCGCCTGTGTTGCTCTGTTTCTATTCTAGGATACCAACAGACAATATTTTCCCCAAGTCTATTTTAACAACAATGGACCAGAACTGACCCGTCTCGAGAGGGTTTATAGCGGACGAAGGGTCCACTGAGTCCTGGCACCCCCAACGCTGTAGAGCTGAAGCCAGAGCCTGAACTGGAAAAACTAGCTGACGGGTTTCTGTACGGCCCCCTGTCCCCAGCAAGCGGAGACACACTGTAATGGTTCTCTGGGTAACTGACAGGCCTGTGGGAGGAGACAGAAATAGCTAGTGAGAAGAAAAACAAAGCCCAAAAAATAAAAAGTGGCCAATAGCTGTTTTTTCTCTCAGATTTCAACCATATGCTGAAATGTGTCACCGTTTAGCAGAGATGTGTTGGGGCTCTCTGTATGGAATGGGAACCAGAGCTTTGTGTGTGCGGCTGGGGACTGGTGGGGGTCCGCTGGGGGTCCAGCGCTGGGCAGAGCTGTGTGTAGCAGGAGGACTGTCCCAGCGCCATACTGGGGTTCGCTGCCCAGCTCGATAGCCTGCAGCCACTGGCTCCGCTTCTCCCTTCTGCTCCATCATCTTCATCTCGAACTCCTCCGTACAGCCCCTGCAACACAGAATCATCACAAACTATTCAGATTTAAAGTGTCAAGACATCAAACCTAACCATATGATTTTTTAGCTCACATTGCCAGTTTTGTGGTGAATAAAAAAGTTTGCCCATCTAATCTTTAATTGAAAGCTGAAATTGCACTTCCTGTTTGTTTTCAGTTAACCTCTTAAACTCTGTGGACCCGGAACCGGGTCCGGTGACGTCATCAACTTCCCTTTCATTTTAAGTGGTTCCTTTTGAAAGCGTAGAAGCTATATTTTATGCACATATGCATCACTTAGGTTTTTATTTTACTGTACAAAAGTTATTAACATTTAATTACACAACAAAATACTGGATACCCGAGCTGTCATTTTCCTATTTTTATATGCTTCATATATGACACACATGTACAAGTCATAGCTCAAATAAAAGCTCTTGCTCGTCCTCGTACGATTCTAGCGTTCCTTTACTGAATTATATTCACATATCAAACAGTTATCGAATGAATCACCGCGTTTTTTATGGCGCAAAAAAGAAGACCCAAAAATAAGCTTTTTTTTCTAGGAGCTGAGGAAGTTTTGGAGAAGCTGACTTTGACTTCTTTGTTATCATGTTATGATACAAATGGGAAGGAGAAATGAGAAAGTAATGGAAACTCATGTTCTTATCATGTAAGAACTGTGCAGAAGCAAATATGTCATATTTGATATGAATGATCAAAAAGTTATTTTCCCAATATTCAGTTGAATTACAATAACCTTTGCATACTTTATGGTAGAGACAAAACTCTTTTTCCTAGTGTTTGCTGCTATCTGCTGGTTTCAAGCAGAACTGTCTGGAGTTGTCTTATTCTCTTATGGGATTATCTACACATTTTCAAAAAAGAAAAAAAGAAAAAAGCGCCCAACGTTGAAGTGGTTCATGATAAAATATTATTTATTACTTTCAGCAGTTTCTTTTGTAAATTCAAAGGGTTTTCTGTCCAATAACATTGGAATTTGTCATTTATACCACTGCATTTGGATATGGAAGACTTTCCAAGTTTGGTAGGTGGAAATTACATAAAAAAAAGGTATAGCTCCTCTCATCAGTTGGAATACAATAACTTTTGCATAGATTATGATAGAGGCATTTTTCATTTTTTTATGATTACTGACATGTGCAGGAACCACCAAAAATTAATTACAGAAACCTAGACCACACAGAACCTAAAAGGTACTCTTTTAAATTTGAGTTTATAAAGAAAAAATACAGAAAGCGCCTCTTTTTTTAAAGTGTTTATGATAACACAGACAACATATACAATTATTTGAATCACTATCAACAGTGTTTTATGAAAATTTCAAGGGTTTTCTTTAAAATGATACCACATTTTTGCATTTACTCCTCTGCATGTGGATTTAGGAAGCTTTTAAAATTGGGTAGACAAAATCCAGGCGGAAATCCTAAAATAGCACCAGAGTGTAAGAGGTTAAATTGTCAGATTAGGTGATTTTCAGGTAATGGGCATGGCTAACATACAGAGGAAAACTTCATCCCGTGCTAAACGTTTGAGATTTTGGGGAATGATTTGAGTAAACAGTTGTGCAGTAATCTGAGTGCGTACTTGAGCACAGCGAGTCTGGTTCACTGGCAGATTAGTCCCAAATCCCTGTTGACCAGTACACTAACCCCAACCAAATGCCAAACAGCATGAGGACGAAACGCTCTGATCAGCGCCATAGTCCCATGGGTTTCTCTGCTTTCTGATGATGATGAGAAACCCAAAGCTGCTCTGTATCGGACGCCCCCCTTCACTGTCAGCACTTTCACACGAGGACTCAAGTCAAGGTAACTGTCCTTTGATTCGGGTTTCTCCTAGACAACAGTTTTATTAAGCCCTATTTAGTTTGTCAGCAGTCATTCATTACCATTCCGGACAAGATCATGATGAACACAGTAATGTAGAGCTAGGAGTGGGAATCTTAAGAGACTCTATGGAGTCACAATTCAATTCCAAAATGATTCTTGACCTAAATTCTGTCATATTGCCCAGGCTGAGCAAATTTATCTTTCCAACTTTTTAATAAGTATGGAAGTTTCTATGCTTTTGCTTCTAATTGTAATTCCGGATGTAATATTGAGAATCTACATTACAAAGATACACATCACTCTAGTTCAAAACTAGAGTATTACATTTGTTGAGAAACATTTAATGAAGAAATGTCTTCAAATCAAATTTGTGTTAAAAGGATATTCTGAATTTATGTTGGAAATGCTTTTAGTTCAGAGCCACATTGAGCTAGATTTAACACATAGTGGTTGATGTGTTCCCTAAGTGTGCAGTAGCTCACTTTCATTCACATTTGCAAAACTCAAGCCATAACTGACATACGATTCTAATCGTTTGTAATCGCTGTACATGTTTCAAACATATGCCATTCTATTCTTTAGTGATTATCACACACCAGAGAAGAAGCACTGAGCTACGCCATGTCAAAAACAGATTTTTTGGTGCAGTAGTTTTGTTTTGTGGTGCGGCAGAAAATCAAACAGTGAAGCGACAAGAAGCGCGGCGCCATGCCATGTCTTTAAAATTTGTATCCAAATGAAGCAAATTCAGCAGCATTCATTCATTCATTTTCTTTCGGCTTATTTATCTGGGGTCGCCATAGCGGAACGAACCACCAACTTATCCAGCATATGTTTTACGCAGTGGATGCCCTTTCAGCTGCAACCCATCTCTGGAAAACATCCATATATACTCATTCACACACATACACTACGGACAATTTAGCCTACCAATTCACCTATACCACGTCTTTGGACTTGGGGAAACCGGAGCACCCGGGGAGAACATGGAAACTCCACACAGAAATGCCAACTGACCCAGCCGAGGCTCGAAACAGCAACCTTTTTGCTGTGAGGCGATTGTGTTACCCACTACGCCACCGTGGCGCTATAATTCGGCAGCATACCTATGATATTTCAGGCCCACACCACCACAACCTCATCTTTTGAGAATTGATTCAGAATTATTAAAGAAAGAATTGCGATATCAATGAATCGTTTTTTTTCCCCTCCCACTCCAACAGTATGTAGTGCTGGGTGATAAAATGATGCCAATAATTATCATAATTAACATATAATTATACCTTGTTTAAACGATAACTAGGAAATAGTTTTTTGGATGTGTTTGAGGAGGGTGGGGGTGGGCAGGGTAAGGTGTGGGATGTATTATGTCTTTGTTTATATATTATGAATAGTCGTTTTGTCACTAAATGTACTCTGCACCTTCTAAAGCCCAACAAAATGTATCTATATAGTGATAAAGATTAATTGATTGATTACTGTTTGATCAATGTCCAAAATAATGTTCAAATGTATACTTCAAAGC
Source organism: Danio albolineatus (assembly GCA_903798035.1). Classification (NCBI taxonomy): domain Eukaryota; kingdom Metazoa; phylum Chordata; class Actinopteri; order Cypriniformes; family Danionidae; genus Danio; species Danio albolineatus. Next base: position 1,423,416 of record CAIGQQ010002480.1, read on the forward strand.
CCAAACACAGCTGTTTGTTTGCGCCACATGGACAGTTTAGGTTGGCTTACACCTCTAAATATTTGACACTTGCACATTAGACTCTAACGCCCCATTCACATGAGGCTTCAGCATCAACACTTGACAGAGGACGTGTCTGAAGTTGGGGCTGACGTGACCATCATAGCAGCATCAGCCAATGAAATTAGTCAACAATCGGCTACTGTCTGGGCTGGTGTATTTGCATATAGCGATCTGATTGGCTGACGCTTCCGTTAGCGCTTGAAAAGTTGAGAAAGTCCCAACTCCTGCAGCGAGCAGGCGCCGACAGATCCACAATGCAGTTCGGCTAAGCCTGACGTCACCCATTCAAAGTGAATGGGGCGTAATGGCAATACATCACCCTGACCTATCACATGAGACAAAGGAGAACTAAGTAATTTTTCCTTTTTTAGGTGCACAAAATTGTTGAGTTTTGTATAATTACAGTTTAACCAATATTTAAAAAATATTTTTGGCTCCTTTTCTGGACTTTTTTTTAGGACCGATGCTGTCTACAGGGGTTCAGAGAGCTCTGGAATCTTAAATATCTTAATTTGTGGTCCAAAAATGAATAAAGGTCTGATTAGACCAATATAATGATAATTAATAAAAGAAATTTCACTTTTGGGTCAACTAATCCCTTAACTCTCTGGTTTCTATAGTACAACGTTCACTCAGAAGCAACATAGGCTTTAAAAAATAATAAAGGATTTTACATTTATAGAGATAATTGTTGACATCTACTGATATTAATTTTTTAAATAATTATTTTTTTTTTACAGTTTTTTAACCTATATTTTATAGGATAGTAGAGGCAGGAGACAGGAATCCATGTGGAGTAGAGAAAGAGTGGAAGGATCAGGCAAAAGACCTCGAGCTAGGAATCAAACTTGGGTCGCAGTGAGCCTGTCCAGGCTATTGGCACTGAAATAAAACTAAAATCTAGATCATGATTTTAGGTATATCCCCCATGAATATCTACATAAATGTTCAAATGTTTTAAGCCAGATAGATTTTTTTTAAGAAAATGATCCTTTTATGCAGTAAAAATACATAAAAACGGACAGTAAAGACTTCTAAAATAAAACAAAACAAATCTAATAAATGCTATTCTTTTAGACTCTCTACTTATTAACATTAAACACTGATAAATGTAGCAAATCAGCACATTAGAATGATTCTGAAGAATCATGTGACATGGAAAACTGGAGTAAATTACCGCTTTGCATCCCAGAGATAAATGACATTAAAATACACTGCAAAAGAAAACAGAATTTTAAAAGAAACTGCAATAACATTTCACATTTTCACTGCTGATCAAAATAAATGCAGCTTACCAACAGTTACAAGGACTACCACGCGAGAATGTTTTCCTGTGAATCCCACCTGTCCAGCTGCTACCAAAACACAATCAAGGCCCCAAAATTCACCTGATATTCCAGCCTCTATTCTAGCATCATCACCCCGTGGCCCCCCGTCATCTACATTTTACACATCATCATCATTATAGTAAGCTGCTGCCCATTATTATCGTCCATCCACATAGGAAAGAGAGAAAGGCAGACAAACCAATAGTCAGAAAGCCAAAACGAGACAAAAGGAAGCAGAGAAGGGCGAGAGGAGGAGGGGGAGAGGGAGAAAACACAGCAGGACCCTCAGCGCTTGTGTCTAATACACCAAAAACTCTCTTCTGAAGAACACAAGGGCAAATCAACTAGTCCTGACTGACTGACTGCTGGCACATCGGAGACTGAGGATGGAAACTGAATGCTAACCATAAGCTTGCGTTTATATAAACCAAGCCCACCACATACTTAGGGGTCCAACGTTATAGTTGAAGGCAAAATTCTTAGCTTCTCTTTTAAATTTTTGTTATTTTTTTCTAGTATTTCTCAAGTGCTGTTTAACAGAGCGATGACATTTTCGCAGTATTTCCTATATAATTATTTCTTCTGAAGAGAGTCTAATTTCTTTTAGTTTGACTGGAATAAAAGCAGTTTTACATAATATAAAGATACTTTTTCAGATCAATATTATTAGGCTACATAAGAAACCACGGTTAAATAAATATTTAATTTCCCAAAAATATATTAGATTGATATTTTAATGATACAAAACTGCATATCGTTACATAACACTAAACAGTTTGAGTGAATAAAACAAACGGATTTAAAGAATTTTAAGGATATTGAAGAGTTTTGATCTAATGACAGCAGCTGTTTGTGTAAAAGCTGAAGATCACATTCTACAGCGAGAGCATCTGACCATCTGTACAAAGAGTCACATGGTCAATGTTACAGATGTACTTATTTGATCAGTGACCCAGAGAGCCCTGCACATGACATATAGTGAACAAACTTCTTGCTATGTTTTATTTGTGAGTTAAACCATGGCAAAATCACAATTTAAAATAGTTAATCTGTTATTGTCAACATTTGTAAAGACATCTACTTACTATAGAGGTAGCAGTAAATTAGGCATCGTTACATAAAACTAACCCTAAACCAAAGGAAAATCAGAACACTTTATACTGAGTATGTGTTCTTAATCAATATTATGAATTAATGCTTCTATATTTTAATAAGCAGAGGTCAGAATAGGTCTTATTAGATTCTATAACTATATTATATGTATATAAACATACTTATGTTGAATAATGATGTAACTACTTCACTTTTATTTTGACCTTTTTAGTTATTTAAAACATTAATAGACATGCTACTTGCATTTAATATGCTTTCAATTTATATAAAATAACTTCTGAACATGAATTTGTAGTAAACAGCAAAATGGGAAGACTTCTCTTTCAGTCCTAATCATTTTCATACTTTAAAATCAAAAATTAAATGTTGTATCATGGTAAAAACAGGTTATATCATGGTAAAACATTATAATTTAAATGTCATTACGCAATATGTAAATAAAATATTTTAATGGCAAAAAATAAAAAATAAATCTACTTACTACTGATATATATAACTAATTAACTAATGTTAAACAGGAATAAATACTATGACAGACATATTAGTTAATTATAATATTAGTTAATGCATCCACATGCGTGATTGGATCGTCCTGTTAAATATTTCCTATTTTTTATTATTCCTATTAGCTGTTTTTACAGCTTTAAATTGAATAAAATGTACAACTTATTTACTACAAAAAAATAATAATAATAAAAATAAAAATTATATATCAGCCCCACACTTTTTGGACCCTATCATGAATAATTCTGAACAAAAAGAGACATTTTAACAACTATCAGCCCATGCGTTATTTCCAATCTCTTTAAGACACACAATGAGACATGATAATTCTTCAGCACGCATGAAACGATTGCTTTATCAAAGAGACTTAAGCCACGAGTGGACAAAGGCTGAAAAAAGCCACGAGCACAGCCAGCCTCGTGTTGCTGTGCTGGAGATCTTCCTCCTCAACACTGAAAGAGTGCTGTCAGCTCCACCACTCCTCTTTCGCTGCCGTCCACCATCCATCCATCACAACCACCTCCTCCGTCTCCAAGTATGTTCATTCCAGCCTCATTCATTGTTGTTGTAACACAATTGAGCTCCGGCATTTCCCATCATCCACCCTCTCTCTTTGTTCCCCATCATCACTAACCTCCGCGTGTAGAGCAGACTGTTGTATCGGATGTCCACAGCAGCGCCATGAGGCTCTGACTGACAGCTGAAGTACAAACCAGCCCTGACACACACACGCGCGCACACACACATACACACTCCAATCCTCTCTTTCACTACGATAACAAGAGGAATGAGAGAGAGAGCGAGCGGGAGGGAGAGAGAGAGAGAGAAAGAGGAGGAGGGCTGTTTCTTTCCTCTGGATTTGACACCCTCCCACTTTATTTCCCAGCGAGAAGGCGCTCAGACATGCCTCAGCATCCGCGCTCTTTATATCCTCTCCCTGCATGCTAAACACGCCGTCCGAATGGATTTCTTCATTAAAGCCCCTTTATTTATTTCATTTCAGCCTCGAGTCTCATGCAATCTGCTCCCCCGGTAGTTTCCGGCACGCAGAGATTGGAGCACGGAGAGGGAAAGCCATACAAACAGACGAGGGAAAGAGATTGAATGACAGAAAGACAAGCATGTCGAAGCATGTAATTAACACGCTCTTTCGTTCCACAGCACAGTGTGGGTGGGGGTGTGCTGGGGGGTGCATGTGTGTGAGCCAGAGAACATTTGAAAAGGAGTTTACTTGCGTAATTTAACCACAACAGCGAACACATGTCCTTCTTTGCACGCAATCAAACACGCTGCTGAGTAATTAGTCCCTGACAGCAGACGCTCAGCAGAAATTCCAACGCGATCCCACGGCGATTCGTAACTTTTTTTTTATTTAGTGGCTAATTCGCATGATCTCATTCATGCATTTTAGAATGATTTGCTAATCCCCCAATTAGACTTATGCCGTTATTCAGTAAGTTAATATATATCGTGATGTGGGCACTTTAAAATACAGTGAACTATTATTTATTATTTACTTTTACTTACTTTTTTCACACTGTGTTTGTGGTGTTAGTTCATAACAGTGCCATAATTGCGTTAATGCCGTGTCAGTAATAACAGCTATTTTCCTGGCATATTTTCTTTACATTTCATTAATAAATATACAGGGTTCAACACTAAGGATTTTTTTCTACTTGCCCGATTGGACCAGTGGTTCAGATTTTTACCTGCTCTGCCAAAACATTTGACTGGCCCCACCAAAAAAAAAAAAGAAAAAAGAAAAAAGAAGTTATTTGCTATTTCTTAGCCACATATTTTAAATTATGTGTCAAAAATAATTACTAAAAATGTTAAGGAAAATGTGCAGGTATTTTATTGCAAAACAAAACCTGGCCGACATAAAAATTACAGCAAAACAGACATTTTCTTTTAGCCTCATAATTTGATGTTGCCGTCATGTTGTCATCTCTTCGCTGTGTTAGTTTTTACCAGGTTACGGAAAAAAAATAACATGCTCACAACATCCAATCAGATAAGAGGAACCAATAAGCAATATGGTATTTACGACTTCACAGAGAAGGTATCGTTCAAATACTTGAAAGCACAAACTATTTCTTGATTTTAAGACTATATATGCATGCAGTTGACAAATAGTCGCAGGCAAATTAAAATTTAGTGACAAGGCAGCACTGGACTGATCGGGCCAGTAACGATTCTGTCTACTGTCCCGGGCATCTCTCACACTGTCCCCGGGCCATCGGGCAGTCCTTATTGTTGAGCCCTGATATATAATTAAAAATCTTCAAAAAATGAATATATAAATTAGATAAGATTTTTAACATATGATAAAACTCAACATTGTGACATGGTGCTGAATTTCTCCTTGAGTGAGTTCATGTCATCAAAAGCCTTCTGCATTAAAAGCAGGGCAGCCCAATAGACTGTTTTATGCTAATAGGATTTTAGCAGAACAAACATTGAGTGGGGTCTTCACCTTGTATGTCCAATACGACATCTGGTAAAAAAAACAACAACAAAAAACACTTGATCAAATCTGGTCTTAAAATATATTAAATAATCAGTTTTTCATAACCGTGCCAAATACTTGATTATTTAATTAGCTTAATAGTTCACAGATTAAGCCTTTCATGTTAATCTAGCCTTCTAGATGCTGAAATGTTGATCAAAAATTCTATGGCTATTAATAGCATTGTACAAAAATACTGTTCAATACTCCTCCAATAGTCAATTGTTATTTTAACATAACTCACAATAAAAATGGCAAAAGCTTTTTTTATTCTTCAGTCATGTTCATTTCTCAATTCATGCCTAATAATGCGCTAAATTTTAGTCTACTCTGATTACAAGTCATAATTGTTTTATAACTCATAAAATCCATTGTATTTTTAAACTATTGTTAACTTGGTAGCTGTAAAAAAAAATCATTTTCCTCACTTCTTCAATTTAATCTGGTCGAAACATTTGTTTAATCTGAACGTGTATATAAAATGAAGCAGTACACGAAATATTTTGTTATTAAACCTGTTAAAAGCAACCTTTTTGCGGCTTAGGGGACCGATCACACTGAACGCACTTTTACGTTCCAAAAACCTGAGGTGCACCTCACTGCCTTTTTGGTTGACAAGAAAAAAAGAAGCGTTTGTTGCTAGCTTGGCTATGTTGGCGGCCGGAAGTTAACTAGAATTATTTACATCATTTATTAAATTTCCCAATTATTGTATTTTGTTAACATCTACGCCCCATCCTAAACCCAACTGTCACAGTAACGTAAAAAAAAACAGTAGTTGTACCGAGTACACTTTTATGTTATCTATTAAATTACCCAATAAATTTTATTTTTTAACGCCTACCCCCACCCCAACCACAACCGTCACAGCACTGTAAAAATATTAATTATTGTTATACAGTGTCATAAAAAAAAGCTGCTATATTAATGTGTATATCGCACTTCTGGAAAATGAAAAAGACGAGACTGACGTAACACACTTTTTCCACTCAGAGTTGACTTTTTTTAAACTGCGAGCGCACGGCGTGCAAGAGTAAAAATGCAAAACACGAGGTGCACTGGGCGCATAAGATGTGCGCACATCAATCGCGGCTGTAAGTAAATCATTTTAAAAAGGCGCCTCTCAACACAAAAAGCGTGTTCGGTGTGATCAGCCCCTAAGTCAATATTGTGATATTACCGTATACAGTGATAAAAGCTTCCATACTTAATCGCAACAACAAAATTGAATACCCGCATAAGCCTCACACTCAATCAGGGGTAGAATTAGGGGTGGGGTTTGGGGGGGAAGCCTCCTTTTAAAGATCATGCATTTTCATATGAATTAAATCATGTAAATTTGTACAAATCAGCCACTTCACCACAAAAATAGTTGTGTTTCCTCGTGACACTAAATTGGAAAAATCAGAAATAAATATGCGAAGTTATGTAAAATGACATTAAAAAGATGTCAAATGAGCAGGTCTATAAGTCTAAAACGCAGCTGCACACGTACCTTTTCGACGCTTTGAAACTGAGGCTTCACATAATGAGTGTTTTCATTTGTAAACTGTTCCATCCCTCTCTCTTCTCTTCTAACACACTCTCTCTCTTTCTCTCTCACACTCCCACTCACTGTTCCCCGGAGAACTGAGGCGTCTGCCAACGTTCTCAAAATCTGGTGAGTGCCTGCCTGCCTGCCTGCCTGCCTGTGTGTGTATTTATGTGCGCCTGTGTGTTTGCGCAGCAGACAAAGAGGAGGTACGAGCAAGAAAACAAAAGCTTCTTCCTTTTAATTTGAAGATGCATGTAATGATTTTTTTCCCCGGTACCGTCTATAAAAAGAGTGAAAGTGAATCTTTGAATTATGTCAGCGGGGTAGCAGCCGGCGGGCATCTGCAACAAGCAACATTAATTCTGCCACGAGGCTCATCATTAATCTTTCCAAAACGAGAATGCGTCTCCAGAGGGGTGCGAAGTGCAAAAAAGAAAACCCCAATAACAGCAGCCCTGTCAGATCTGAAATGTGCTGCTGCCCAGATTTTACGCTTAAAGTTGCTGTTTCTGTAGAGAATAACTGCTGCTGAGTTGAGCTTCTGTCAGAGAGTGTCTATTCTGTGAAAGTGTAAACACTGACAGCGCTTATATTTTGTGTTTGTCTTATTCAGAGAAAAGGAATGCAGGATTGAGGAGGATTTCAGCTGTGCTGTGCTGCAATTGTGGATCTGGCATCAGAGTCTAAAATTAACACTTGCTAAGTGCCAAATGAGAGTGAAAGAACTAACTAACTGGCAGGTAACTACTTTAATAAGAACAATGTTTGAGAATGCGATGGTTTAGCATGATTATCAAACTGCAAAGACTGCTCTAGAAACTGTAGAAATGTGCAACGTAATATGCAGCACTTTTCACACCAGGGGCTTATAATTATTACAGCATTTCAAAAGAGCATCTTCCCTGTGATTGTCCATCAAAACAAAGGCATTTCTCAAGCGAAGAGTTTATCAACCATAAACATTTGCTGTTATACAATTTACAATTATCAGCTGTTATTCAACTTAAAATGGTGAATATTAAAAAAAGAGTTCACCCAAACATTTAATTCTGCCATTGTTTACTTACAGGATGACAAAATATTTCTGAACACTTTTCTTCCGTTGAACACAAAATATCCTAATTCGGATACTATCCATTTAAAATAGCATTTGAAAATAGATCTAGCATGTCTCAAATCATAGTACGCAGTCATAATCTTTCCAAAGTTACCCAGATGGTCTGTTTCTTCCGATAAAAATTGGAAGTTCAGATCAATGTGGACTCTTACCCACTAACATTGCTCACAATACTTTGGACGTCAATTCGATTAGAATTCGATTAGCTCAACCTCGTCGTCCGTCCTCAAAAAGATCTCTCTTGCTTTCTTTACCATCGTGTTCATCGTTCAACCAGCCTTTGTTGACTAACAATAACCAAATGCCGAGCGAGACACATGCTTCCTGCTTATACTTGAACGCGCATGCCCAGAGTGCGCGAATGGTGCGCAAATGGTCACGTGATATACGTTTCTGGTGGAGGGAGATCTGTTTAGAGACGCTAGTGTGGACGCGGATCGTTTTCATGCTAAAACGACGTTTTAAAACTAAAACGCACTAGTGTAAACGGGGCCTAAAAGAAGAAAAACTAATGACATGGCCTCCTTGTTCACCTGATCTGAACCCCATAGAGAACCTGCGTTCCATCATCAAATGTGAGATTTACAAGGAGGGAAAACAGTACACCTCTCTGAACAGTGTCTGGGAGGCTGTGGTTGCTGCTGCACGCAATGTTGATGGTGAACAGATCAAAGCACTGACAGAATCCATGGATGGCAGACTTTTGAGTGTCCTTGCAAAGAAAGGTGGCTATATTGGTAACTGATTTGTTTTTGTTTTGTTTTTGAATATCAGAAATGTATATTTGTGAATGTTGAGATGTTATATTGGTTTCACTGGTGAAAATAAATAATTGAAATGAGTATATATTTGTTTTTTGTTAAGTTGCCTACTAATTCTGCACAGTAAAAGTCACCTGCACACACAGATATCCTCCTAAAATAGCTAAAACTAAAAACAAACCAAAAACTACTTCCAAAAATATTCAGCTTTGATATTGAGTTTTTTGGGTTCATTGAGAACATGGTTTTTGTTCAATAATAAAATTAATCCTCAAAAATACAACTTGCCTAATAATTCTGCGTTTCCTGTAAAAGTAGGCAAATTGGGATGCAGCAATAGTCACTTTTTTTCCTGGTATGGGAGACAATGGGTCTCAGCAACCAGAATTCCTCAAAATAGCTTCTTTTGTATTGAACAGATGAAAGAAACTCAAAAGCTTAAAACCATATGAGAGAGAGTAAATAATGAGGTAATTTCAATTGTAGGGGTGAACTATCCCTTTGAATACTTTACACCAATTGCTTTAGAATAATGCGTTTGATAAATAACTGATAAAATGTCTGGCATTCTTTCAAACATTCACGCAGACAGATGTAGCAGAGTTGATGTTCTCTCTGAGTTTCTGGAACATCATAGGCATCGTCACACTAAATGAAGTGAGCAGCCAGCGCTTTTGTCTCTAGACTATGAGACAGGCTGGAGTCTTGACAGTCTTTTATGGTGTTCTTGTTAATGATTTATCAAAGTGGAATGAATTTAATGGAGTCACAAATGCTTTCTTACATTCTGATACAACTGTTGGGCTCATGGCGATTCAATTAAAAGTTCCAAGAGGGCCAGTCTCTACATTTGCAACAGACATAGTCGAACAAGTATACATGTTGGGACAGCATGAAGTAATTGTGTGGAAAACAGTGTTGTTGAGTATTTTGCTAACAATATTTCTAATGATAAAACATTTCCCTATACAAATGGCATATTTTTAAATCATTTATTTGTTGAATGATATTAAAAGAAAGAGGTAAATCTATAATCATTTATAAGATCTAATTAATTCTAATTCAAACTAAAACACTTTTAAAAGGTCTTTCAAACACGAGTGAAGACCTCAGCGGATATTCGAATCAGTCTCTAATTGGCTGTTCATTCCAGCCAACAGCAGAACAGCAACTACTGGGGAGGTGGGGATAAAGGCAGTAAGGCCCCAACTGATTGTCAAATTTATATAAACGGCCAGCGCACAAAAAAGATCTGGCAGGGTTGCTGATCAATGCATATAAAAACATCTTGCTATAACTATTTTCAATCAGAGAAATGTTATATGCTCCATATGTGACAGCACTGTCTGATTCATAAAGGAGTTAATTAATTATTTTCATTTAACCTGTTTAATCTGTTGTGCATCAGTTTGATTCAACACTGATTCAAATGATTCAGAGTCTTCATTTTAAAAAAAAGTATAAATTTGAACTGAATTGACTGTGACTAATGCCAGGAAAAGTAAGTTACTAATGCTGAATTTTAAGTATTATTATTGTAAATGAAAGTCCTTTTTAGTTGATGACTGTCAGATGTGAACTAAATCTTTAGTTCAATCTTTGATAAGTTTTTCCAATTCGCTTTATGACATTCTTGAACGCAGACCTGCCGATACTCATTCATCATAATCTCAAAAGGGTATTTTTTGATTGAATATTTTATTTGAGTCGAATAAAAAAGGCTTATTTAGGACTTTTACTATAGTAATATTTTGTAAGACTTTATTTTTATGGTACCTATTGTACATTTTGTTGACATTTTATAATCTAATGATAATTAGTTAGCATGTTAAAATGCGTTAAAGGGACCATCAAAAAAAAGTGATACTTAATATTTCAGTAAGGTATTTGTACTTTTACTTTAAGTGTTTGATTTTATGTACTTCATTCACCACAGACACTGACTTACATTTCAAAATACAAATTTCACTGATACCTTGTTATGGCTGCTAACCTCCGAACTTCAGATTTACTCTAAATACAGATACTGTTATGTTAAAGTAAATAAAAATGAAACGCTGAGAATTAAAAATCAATTGTTTTGAATCAAAGTCAAGTTATTTTTTTCCCTTACTGACATGTGGATATAATAAAATAGCAAAAGAACTTGCTAAGCTTGCTGATTATCTTAGAAGTTTCTCTACAAACTGACTTTGGTCATGTGATTTGAGCATAAACCCTTTTGTAAATTCCTCTGCGCCACAACAAAAACTCTGTATATACCACATGTGCTGCTTCAGATGTGGCTTCTGTGATGTAATAAATAACTCTACACATCTTGTGAGGTTTACGGTTTCAGGAGGTCACTGATTTCTCAAACAGCAGTCGTTTACACCAACACTTTCGCTGAAACAATAAAGTCAAACCCCCCAACTACATGTAAATTTCCAGATACTAACCTGCGAGCTCCTCCTTCATCGAAAGGTGGGATAATGACCACTTTTACAGTGACCGATGTCCGCAGTAGGTCGATCATCTGCTCGTGGGAGAGCGTCACCGCGGCAACCTTGCAGATTTCGACCAAACGGCTTCCCTGTCGAAGTCCTGCCTGCCAAGCGAAACCATATTCCTCCACTTCAGACACTGTTCCGTCCAAACGCACATGGAAACCAAGCTGACCTAATCCATTACGTCGCAACGTCATGTCAACTGTCTCACAACCTACGGTCAATGCCTGTGAGGAAAAAACAGAAATGAAACGCTTAGACTTAAATGGTATGAATTTAAATGGTATTACGCAAATCAATTCTTTTTCAAGAGTTCAAACTTAGCTGATGATTGATTATAAAGCTTATTTGGCATGCTGTCCTGGGAGAGAGCCCTGAGCTCAGAATATCCTTGAGCCTGGGGCTCCCTCCCGTTTAAAGGGCGAGAGGAGAGTTTGAGCTCAGGTGAGTCTCGAGAACTCCCCCCACTTGTGAACGTGCTGAGATATATCTTAACTAGAGTTGCTTAAAGATGCTATTTAAAAGTAGTCAATTTACTTATGTTGTATATTTTTTGGACGGTGGGAGGAAACCGGAGGACCCAGGGAAAACCCACGCGAACACAGGGAAAACATGCAAACTGCACACAGAAACACCGACTGGCTCGGGGAGAGGCGGAACCAGCGGTGTTGTTGCTGTGAGGAGTTAGGGTGGAAGGGGGGATTCTTCAAGACGAAGATGACTGGAGTAGAAAGCTCTAGTAATTTATAGTGTGTAAGGATTCGTCTGATTGGTGCAATATGCGGAGCTGATGTGGTACCAGCTGTGTTCAATCATAAGCACGTGATCCTCTCGAAATTAGTTTATAAATAAACCCCACATCCCTATTCGAACAGTAATTGTTTCTCAGAAGTGCATAAGGGATTTAACACATTTACAGGGGGCAGTTTGTGTTTTTATTGCTATCCAAATATAGAATGTCTGTATTTTCCTCTCACCAGCCTTATGAAAATAACCAGCTGAACTACTTACTTTTTTTTTGAGAAACACCAAGGAAGTGTGGTGATTTTTTTTTAAACTAAAATTCAAGAAAAAAAGCTTAGTAAATCTTTTTGGCTACAATATGGTTGTACTTTGCTTCAGAAAAGTTGCATCTTATGCATTAAATATGGACACTTGCATTACCAAAGAGCAAAGCAAGTTTTTAATAAATTAATTTTGCGATACTTCAATAAGTGACTGGATGCTACTGCCGGAGAAGAAAGACATGAGAACATGTAAAATGGCACACTGCCATTTGATACGTTTTAGACAAACAAAAAATGATGAAAATTACGTTAATAATTACTCACCCTCACTTTTCGGTCATCTTTGGAACACAAAGTAACATATTTTAGGTGAAATCTAAGAGCTCATGAATTTACTGGTTTGAGCAAGGTTTCCAATTTGTTCCAGAAAATCCAGAAACGCACCAAACAACATTATCAAAGCAGATCATACTGCATGCCTTCAGTTGTACAATCAGAATATTATGAAGCTTCAAGAATACGTTTGTGCATACATAAAACAAAGATAATGTCATTTTTCAACAGTTCTCTCCTCAGTGTCGGTATGGGGTGCACCTCCGATGTATTACGTTGAATATTACTCTCGCATTGTCATTCGGTGGGTAAATCTCATTGCACAGTGCTTATGAACATGAGCAATATACTGACACTGTAGAAAAGAAACTGTTGAATTAATAATACAGTCTGTTTTGTGGATCTTATTTGGCATTTTTCTGGATTTTCTGGAAGTCTGGAACTTTGCTGTTCATGGAGGATGAGGAAGCACTTAGATTTCATCTAAAATATCTTAATTTGTGTTTGAAGATGAAAGAAGGTCTCAGGGGTTTGGAACACCATGAGGGTGAGTTATTATTGACATAATTTTCCTTTTTGGAAGAAATAAATCTTTAAGCTATGCTAGGGCTAAACATGAGACGATTACCGTTGTCAAGGTAAACCATGATTTAAACAAAGTCAAGGTTTTAAAACCGCCAAAATTTTCTGTTATACCGTTCCTAAGGTATGTGTAAGATATTTTTTTTTAACTTTATTAGGACAACAGTATGTGCAGCAGAAAAGATATCAAAACGTCCTGTTTTAAATTGTAAAGAAATCTGTGTTTTTGAAACTAATGAAGACAGCAGAAGTCAGTCATTCATTTGAATTATTTAGCCTGACATGTTTGCCGTTCCAAAATATCTTAAATGTATTTTTAAAACTAAAATATATTGGCTGCGTCTGCATTTGAATTTACTACTCGACTGACAGAAAACTGTGTTCTATACTGTATGAATGTGAGTAGTATGAATGAGCTCGGATGTACTACGGATGCCATTTTGTCATCATCACGTAACATACACGCTTCATTCCCATTCTTCTTTCCCGATGCAAGATTGGATCCATTAGATGCTCACTTCAGAATCTCGCCGGAAGTAGTAGGTCATCCGGGTACTTCTTGCATACTGTTTTTCGACTTTTTGGTTCACATACTGTTTTTAGCATACTATATAGTATAGAGGAATGCGATTTGGGAAGCAGCCAATGTGTTCAAAGTAGAAAAAAAGTTTTTTTTTTTTAACCAGACATTTAAAAAGAATATATTTTAGAGCAGTAAACAATATCGTGATACCGTGAAACCGTGAAACCGTGATATTTTGATCCAAGGTTATCATACCGTTAGAATCTTATACCCGCTCATGCCTATCTAGGGATGGGTGATATGGCAAAAATGCAAACTTTATTAATTATTTTCCATATTGAACAATAATGATTTAGAAAAAAGTTGTTGATTCTTCCAGAATTAAAAGAGTATGCCTAACAATGATAAGCCACAAATTAGAGGGTCCATTAAATAGCATAACCTATTTTTGGTGAGCAATAACATTCGGCAGCCAAAAATTCAGTGCATCTCTAATATCAACATACTTCTAAGATTCTCTTTGTTGCACATTTCTGCTGTGTGATTGACTCAGATCAATATAGAGTAAAAAAGTCCAGAGCTTATCATTTGAATTAACATAAATTTTATTGCGATTCGATATAATATCGTTTATCAGCCCAGCCCTAAGTTATGCAGTCTACTATACCTTATAAAAACTTTAATCTTTACAAAAATATATAAACAAATTAACCATTTCTTTTGATTTCTACATTTTTAAAAAGGCACAAGAAACGTATTTAAATCTATTACTGAAAAGTAACTGGTCGAATAACTATTATTTCCTATTCGTTTTATTCATTTAAAAAAGAATTAATGTTTAACTAAATACTAAAGATGGGCGACACGGTGGCGCAGTAGGTAGTGCTGTCGCCTCACAGCAAGAAGGTCGCTAGTTCGAGCCTCGGCTGGGTCAGTTGGCATTTCTGTGTGGAGTTTGCATGTTCTCCCCGTGTTCGCGTGGGTCTCCTCCGGGTGCTCCGGTTTCCCCCACAGTCCAAAGAAATGCGGTACAGGTGAATTGGGTAAGCTAAATTGTCCGTAGTGTATGTGTGTGAATGAGAATGAATGGATGTTTCCCAGAGATGGGTTGCTGGATATGCTGGATAAGTTGGCGGGTCATTAATAAAGGGACTAAGCCAAAAAGAAAATGAATGAATAAATACTAAAGATGTTATCTTCACCCGAAAGCATGTGTTTCATTACAGATGACCTATGGAGATTTAATATTGTTTTAGAGGTGCCCATGAGAAACAATTGCAATATGAATAGGGCACTTTAACGATGTTGTAAGATTCAGTACCTTAAGTCTCTGCAGCACCTCTCTGATATCTTGCGCACTGCCCTCAGGTACCCGTAAGGCCACATGATCTCCTCTGCCGTAGAAAATCTTCAGTGCAAGTCTCTCTGCAGTCCAGCCTATCACGTCAGCGCAGAAACAGTTAAACACCACCTCTTTGGTGGAGCAATCCGCCAGCACCACATACTCATTGGAGATAGCTAGAGCACAGGGCAACTCGGCACCTCCACCGCTGAAGTCCTGCGCAAGTACGCGCCAAACAAGAGCTCCCGTGGCACCCATTTCTGCTCCTTCTCGAGCTCGGACACGTTCCTTGCGTTTGGAGGCCAGAGAGATGAGATTGTTTAATTTGCCAGCAGTGTCGAGCGGCGTAGTGGAAACACAGTTTTCAGCCAGGTCCCGCAGGTATCCTTGGCGCGTTCGGGTTGCCATGGTGTGGAACTTCTCCGATTTGTGAGCCGCGTTTTCAGCATTAATGATCTTGGCCAGAAGAAAAGAGCGGAAGGCAGCAGGGTCACGAAACATTATGCCATTTGAAGGCAGTGGCGGACCAAACGGAGGGACGTCCTTCATGCGGGTCACTGCCACACTATAGGAAATAAGAAAGAGATAATTACTCACTCTAACCAATCAGAGCAGAGCTTTTACTCGCTGAGCTGCGTTTTCACTACACATCTCAGTTATCATCGGCTACAGGCCAAACATGCAAGAAAGGGTTGCTATGGAAACAAGGCCAACCTGTAGCAGGTGTTGTCAGAGCAAGGGTTGTGCACACGGACAATGACAAACACGTGCTGGAAGTGAGAGCG
The DNA here is from genome assembly GCA_903798035.1 of Danio albolineatus. Taxonomy (NCBI): domain Eukaryota; kingdom Metazoa; phylum Chordata; class Actinopteri; order Cypriniformes; family Danionidae; genus Danio; species Danio albolineatus. Next base: position 1,439,403 of record CAIGQQ010002480.1, read on the forward strand.
GATATTCTGTGGGGTGAACGGAAGGGCTCCCGGCTCCTGGAATATTATTGTGACTATATCATTTCCTATGTGCCTCTTCCTCAGGAGCTGTGAGAGAAATGGAAGGGAGAACAAGTGAGACATTCCATGAAGTGAAAACATTTTGTTTGTTGTTGTTGAGAAAATGCTGCCACAATGCCAGTGTGTTGCTTCTGTTTGCCAGTATGTTGCTTTGTGGTTGCTAAGGTGTTCTGAGTGGCTGTAAGTGCATTGCTATGTCGTTTGATAGGGGGGTTTTTAGGTTCCCTCAATGTATAGTTAAAAATCTAGAACAGATTGGGACATTTCATGTGATTTACAACAATAAAATACCATTAAATAGTCGAATCAGTATTTGTGTGTATGACAGGATGGCCACATTGTAAGATTTCACTTAGTAAGGTAACTTATGGTGAACTTATGTATATTATACAATTACAAGACAGCTTTGAAGACTTTTATTAATATTTGTACATTTATGAATATTAATATATATCATTAACAATGAATACCACTTTACATGATATTTATGGCCATACTGAAACCACCAGTAGATAGTTTACCTCAGATCTTGAAAATAACTAGCAAACATACGTTAGCACTGTGACTCAACAACACCAAACCAACAACACCAGCCACTCATGTAGCAAATTAGCCCAATTAATTATACATATTTACCATCAAATAATAACATGTTATTAATAATTATTGAAATTCTGAATTATATGGGTTAATTCTCTACAGTCAACATGCATAATATCTAGGTTTAACCTCTTAAGGTCAAGAGCTATTTTTGGGATTTCCGCCTGGATTTTGCCTTCCCAAATTTAAAAGCTTCCCTAATCCACATGCAGAGGTGTAAATGCAAAAGTTTGGTATCATTTTAAAGAAAACACTTTGAATTTTCATAAAACACTGTTGAAAGTGATTTAAAAAATTGTATATGTTGTCTGTGTTATAATAAACACCTAAAAAACAGAGGCGCTTTTTGTATTTTTTTTTTGTAAACTCAAATTTGAAAGTGTACCTTTTAGGATCTGTGTGGTCTAGGTTGCTGTTTTTTAATTTTGGTGGTTCCTGCACATATCAGTAATCATAGGAAAAAAGAAAAATGTTTCTATCATAATCTATGCAAAAGTTATTGTATTCCAACTGATGAGAGGTGCTATACCATTTTTAATGTAATTTCCGCCTACCAAATTTTGAAAGCTTCCCATATCCAAATGCAGTGGTATAAATGAAAAATTCCAGTGTTATTGGAAAGAAAACCCTTTGAGTTTAAAGAAGAAACTGCTGAATGTAATAAATAATATTGTATATGTTCTCTGTCTCATGATGAACCACTTCAACATATGGCTCTTTTTTATTTTTTGGTCTAAAATGCTTTTTTTAAAGTGTGTAAGTGAGCCTGTGTGAGCTGTAGAAAACTCTAGACAGTTCTGCTTGAAACCAGCAGGTGGGAGCAAACAACAGAAAAAAGAATTTTGTTTCTATCATGTAATTTGCCAGAATTATTGCAATTCAACTAAATAGTGGAAAAATTACTTTTTGGTCATTTACATCTCCAAGTTCACCAGTTGTGAAAAGTGCAAATCCAAGACATTACAAGGCACATTACCTCCTAATCATTACTTTTACATGATGAGAGCAATAGCAACATAAGTTTCCAGTACTTTCTCACTTCAGTATTTTTTATCTCTTCTCCATTTTAGGTAATTTTCATAACATTATATCAAAGAAATCAATGACACATAAAGTTTCTTTTTTGTCATTTTATTTTCCAAGAACAAACTGTGCAAAAGAGAATGTATCTCAGTCCTGATTGGCCGATCTGACCCCATAATATTTCGGCTGAAGCAGAGACTTTCGTGATATACAAGCCGTAGATCGGTCATGTTTTCATATTTTCATTATTTTTTCAAACATAATTTGTTGTGTTTTGATCACGCCAGACATATAAAAGGATTACTTATGCACACAACCTCAAAAACAGCGGAGAAAGGACTCGTTTTGAAGCAGACAGCATAAGGTAAAAGATGACGTAGCATTTGTGGCTTTCTGTGCGATCTTGGCCTGCTTATTGATCATAAATTTAATGTTTTCACTCCTACGTCATAAAAACACGGCGATTCCTTCGGCAACTGTTTGATATATGAATATAATTCAGTAAAAATAATGCTGGAGTCTTATAGGCATTGGCATAAGCTTTCATTTGAGCTATGACTTGTACATGTCTGTCATATGTGTGTCATATATGAAGCATATAAAAATGAACAACAAATATCAGCTTGGTCATCCAAAATAGTGTGTAATTAAGTGTAAATAACTTTTGTACAGTACAATAAAAACCGAAGTGATGCATATGTGCATAAAATATAGCTTCTACGCTTTCAAACGGAACCACTTATAGGGGTCTTGCGCAACCACGGACCTTTAAAAATTAAAGGGAAGTTGATGACGTCACCGGACCCGGTACCGGGTCCGTCGACTTTAAGAGGTTAATATTTATTGATTACATTATAACCTTGTCCATTTGATTGGGAGTGCAGTGAACTATTCTACGGTTCTGAACGGCTATGGAATTAAAATATTTTGTCGTGTTGCGCCTGGTGCGGACATCCAAACTGCACTGTAAAACCAAACAGTCAACTTTATCAAATGAAATCAGTGTAGTTAACTCAAAATTCACAGAGAGTTAATTCTACTCATTCGAAAAGAGTTTTGAACTCAGCGTGGAAGGTAATGAGTTCATTAAATACTTCATTACTTTAACTTAAGCAGAGTAAGTTCGCAGTACTCGTATAGAGTATATTAGTTTTTTCATTCAAATGGGTTTGTAGCAATCAGTTTCCTCAAACGGTTTGAGTTGCCTTAACGTAATGGGTTTTACAGTACTCAGTTGGTTTAAGTTCTCTTCATTTATTGTGTTTTACTGTGCTAAGATAGCTTCATTAACTCAGTTGGATTAAGTTCACAGTACTTATTAGGATTCGTTTTTAAACTTAAATGGTTTGTTGCAATGAGTTTCCTCAAACAGTTTGAGTTATTTTGGGGGATTTTACAGTGTGCTTGTTGATGGAACATGTTATGTTGCGTGTTGTTAGTACATGGTGTTGTCTTTATGATATTGGGATGCTAGATATAGCTTAGGCATGTCCTTTAAGCACAAGTACTATTTTGTTTATTGCACATAATGTACCAAATAAAAAATGAAAGAGAGACTCCAAGAGAGGATGAGTAGGAGAGAGCAAGAGAGAGAAAGGATGGAACATTCAGTTGAAGGATACAAAATAAGCAGGAACTGGCAGAAATATCTTCATAGATGCACAATGACTCCTCTGGTGAGAGACACAGAGGTGTGAAAAAGCCTGTTAGCGGCACGGATCTGTGAGACAGCCGCTAAAACACAAGCAAAGAACTGTACTAATGTTGTAAAAAGCTGAAGTTGTACTAAGATTACATATCCTGAAGGAAATACTGATGTGAGTAAAGCAGCAATGTAATCTCGAGATTTAGTTCTTTGTAAATGAAATGCCTGAGCTACTTTGCCATGGTCAGAACGATTCATTCAGAATAAGCTCCCAGAAGGCAGTTGTATTCACACAGCAGAGTTCTTTTGCATTCTTTGTTTAGAGTTAAAAATACATGTTGAACACTTCAGCAGCAGTGTACTGTTATCAAATGCTGCCACCATTGCAGTGTTTAGATGAATATGTAAATATGCCCTGCCACATTTAAAACATGCAAGTTAAATAAAAGCAGTAGGACAGGGATGTCCAAGCTTGGTCCTGGAGGGCCGGTGTCCTGCAAAGTTTAGTTCCAACCCCAATCAGACACACCTCGGCTAGCTATTCAAGCTCTTACTAGGCTTTCTAGACACATTTTTGCAGGTGTGTTGGAGCAAGTTAGAGCTAAAATCTGCAGGACACCAGCCCTTCAGGACTGAGTTTGGACACCCCTGCAGTAAGAAAACAGCAGTAACATATGACATCAGAATATATTTTACACCTTTGTCGATTTTTTTGTGTTTTGTTACGTTTTGTGTGGTGTTTTAACTCTTTTTGCTTTTTTCAGCTTTTTTTTATATTACATTTAGGTTCCATTATTGACCAATTTTATAATTTTAATGATAGTTAACTGACCAATTAGATTATGCTAAAAACCCTGTATATACAGACTGCTAGTTTTCTAGAGTGAATGAACGAATGAATCATTGTAGAACGCTTTGCTGGAGTGGTTGTGCATTTAGCTGATTTAAGTTAGTTAGGCTGTTTGTAACGCATACAGCACCATCTGCTGTTTAAAACTATGCTCAGATGCCGTTCAAGAGAGAATAGTGATAGATTTGAAAAATTCAAGAATCGACGCAGAATTGATTACGTATTTTTTTTTCGCCTCAGCTCCTATTCAGGCTTCATACACATTTTTACTACTAAAATTCAATGACTTTTCCAGAACTTTCAAGTAAATTTTCATGACCTAATGTTTCATGTAATGTCTAGTTAAACATGTTAAATATCAACTAAATGAATGCTAGAGTCTATTCATATTATATTATAATTACATTACAACACCGATGCTGTAAAAGAAACCGTATAAATTTAATTAAAATCACATTAAAGATTCACCGGAAGATTATCGGTGTGGAAAGAAACACAAGCTCTGCATGTACCCTATTGCACTAACTGTAAAAAAAATGTAAATGACAAATAGTTAAGACATCAAATATTTTTTATGTTGCTTTAACTTATTTGAATAAGTTAATCAGGCTTTAACTAAATCTTTCAAGTCATGTAAACTTAATATTTTAGTCACTTTGATTGATGCAAGTTGACATGACTTGAAAATTAAGTGAATAATTTGATTCAACTCAAAAAATTAAAGGCAGCAAAAACTGTTTACAGTGTTTCTTACTAATTGTGAGTTTTAAATACTTTCAATCAGCATGGATAAACAGTAAATACATTTATTAAAGGGCACATATTTGAGCCCTTTTTATATTTAATATAAGTCTTTTGTGTCAGCAGAATTTGTCTGTAAAGTTTCAGCTCAAAATACCCATTAGATTATTAATTATAGCTGTCTCAAGTCTTAATACTGTAGCTCTAAACAAATTTTTGTTGTTTTTGGTACTAGTCCTCCCCGCCAATCGTTCCCACGTGCCCGTCAGCATGCCTCAATCTCCGCCCTCGGCTGCGTCAGACAGACAGACGCAACAGGAACAGATGTAAAGGAAGCAGATCTCACTACATTTGTGAAAAAATACAACAGTAAGAACTTTACCAATGACTGTTTGATGTGTTTGTTGAGGAGTTGCAACGATGAGTCACACACAATGTAGTTACAAAGTTCGTTCACGCAAGCACGCACACACACACATACACACACACACACAGACAGACAGACAGCACGCGCGTTGAGCTTTGCAATGCTTTTGCAAGCAAATGTGAAAGGATACAGGTTAATATCCTCTGCTGTATGGATATCTGTTATGTTAATGTACAAAATAAACCTGATTTAATGTCAACAAACCGAGATTGAAGCGTTTTTTTTCTGACACACGGCTGTGGTGATGAAGTAAAGCTGAAGTGAATCGCTGTAGTTCATTACAAACATGCACTGTTTTAAACACGTGTTAAACTTGTGAAACTCACTCTTGATCACATTCGATGGTGATTGATGACCTTAATGAACTGAAGAGACCTTTTATTCCCGGTTGCTTTGCACACGTTCTGTCTTGTTGATATGATTATACGTGTTACTACGGAGACATGTTAATACGCAGCTCTCAATCAATTCGGTGGGCAGGGGTACCTCACTCCTATGTAAAGTTGCGGTCGATCTTAAAACCGCTCCAATTGGTCCACCGTTTTTATGCTGTTAAATTGAAAAAAAAAGGACTGGGTGTGTTTATATCAGCCCAAAATGACCGTCTATAAACAGCTTAAAAACCATCTACAAACAGCTTAAAAAGTAGATTTTTTTTTAAATAGGTGTCCTTTAATAGCACACAGCAAACTTCGTAATCATGTTTGTGTTTGGCTCATTCATTGTTGAAAAAAAAGCTGAATAAACACCATCAAATTACATCAAATAACCAATCTTAATACATCAGTCTTAACTTTTGGTATTTTTGACTGAGTCTCTGCTTCATCACTGGGTGCTGAGTTTATCAAATACTGAGTATCCCTCTGAAAATCAAACTCAGGCATTGGCTAAATGATTCTAAACTCGGTCATCATTTATATGATCCCTCTGACTTGGGGGACGCCATCATCCCGCCGACACGCTCTCCTAGTTGTTTTTAATGATGAGCATTACACACGGTTGGTTAGAGGACTGTTGATTGGGGAGAATGAAGGCGTGTACACTATTAAATAGTAAGCCTTTCACACAAGAGTACAGGCAGACACTTGCTCATAGATAAATGCATGTTTTATTTATATATTTATAGCGCATTCACATAGGGAACTTTTGAAATTAGCTAATCACAAGGTTTTAAATTACAAATGTAAATCAATGAATCGCTCATGCCTATAATAATTTCTTGTGGTTCTCTTTGAGGTTTGGAAGACAGAGGCTCATATGCAAGCTCTGCCATACAGCAGTGGGCACAGATGACAACCAGTCTGCCCAGTCCTGGCCTTACCGACCTGCCCAGCATTATGCCAGCTGCTCTGTATGCACCTACAGAAACAGGCAAAGGAGGAGCTACAGGGTGTGATCCTCAGCCCAAACACACTTGTGTGGTACACGTCACTGGATATTTAGTACAACCCTTTGTTGTTAAAGTAAAGATAAAGTCAAATTTTATTAAAAATTTTAAATGCGGCAACATATTACAACAGTTTTAGCCGTAGTATGCTGCACGATATTGGCAAAATATGACATTGCAATATATTGTTTCTCTGCTATATAAATTGCAAAATTGCATACTAGTTTACCAGATAGCTTAAATGTCTCTATTTCTAAAGAAATGCTCATTTTAGATTGATTGGGTTGAATTTGTAAGGGAAAAAATAACATAATAATGCAAAGAAAAGAGTCATAAAGGTTAATGCTTAATGGTTCCAGAGAGTCAAACAGTATTCAGATACAGAAAATGAATAATGAAATGTAAAATAACTCTGTATAGTGTTATTCATTGTATTAATTATTCAGTAAAATTATTCTTAAGTTAAGTAACAGACGTACTTCTTTTGTGCCTGAATATCTAAAAACTCTTGAAATGCCTTTAAAACACTTTAAGTCTGTTATGGTTGTACTATCACAAATCTCACGTGTTCTCAACTGTATCTATAATCCCAACTTAACTTTACATATCAAGCGATGTGACTATTCAAATCACACACATTGCGATATCGACGCTGAAACTTAAGCAGCCCTAATAGTGGTATTTTAGAAAAATAAAATGGCATAGCAAAATGTTTACAAACATTTAAAACACGCATTTTTATTGCCCTTACTCCACACCAAATTTGACAGTGTTTAAAGACAAACACTCCACTAAAGTGACTAATATACAAATAAATTAACGATAAAAAAGACAGTACAGAAAACAATCAACTGTCTTTGCAACTAATCAAATTAAAACTAGTTTTAGCTGAAGTACTGAAGACACAGCAGTAAAACAAAGGACAAAGACAACAAGTGCAAACAAACTGAAAATATTCAAATAAAACCCAATTCAAAATGTTAAAAAACACTATAATAGCACATGAAGAACATTGGGGCTGAAAAAACACAACAGTCATATCTTGATCAAATCTAAAGAGCATTAGACAGGGCTGTTTATAAATGCCTGTAATGTTAGCTATGGTTATTATAGGCATCTGACGCTCAATCACCGCATTTGTTGTTTGACACGGTCTTTCTATTAACTGCTGCAGAACTGACAAGTCTCTCATGAACACAATAGTGATATCACAAGCTGCCACAACATTCAATGCATTAGCCATAACCAAACACAAATGTGAGCTACCACCAGTGGAAAATCCAACACAATTCAAATGCTTAACATTTACATCAGTTTCAAAGCATTTGGATGACTTTCTTCAACGAATCACAAAAGGAGACATCTTGAATAATCTTTTCAATACATTTATAAAACCCAAAATTCAAAAAGTGATAGGTTTTAAAATCACATGAAGTCAGAAAGACGCCAACATTTATGTCAACAATCCCTGAAAACCTTTATCTTTCATCTCAACATAAAAAGCCCCCCTCAAAATATTGATGTTTTATCCCAAAGAAGACTAATGATCATTTTAATTTGAGCGAACAATTCTTCTAAATTCTTTGTGATTTTAAAATGTATTTAAAACGCAGAGTAACGACCTTTTTAATCCAAACAAAGCCCTTTTTCCTGCAGATTTCTGTGCTAAATTCATCTGCGATTAATTATAAATCTCAGCAGATTATTCACAGACATTTTGCCCTGGTGGAGGAGAAAGAAGAAGAGTGGGGAGGGTAAAGAAGAGCGAGTGGTTTGACCCGGTTTCTATAACGCTGAGCTGTAAGGCAAAGTGACAGAGCTTCGGCTCAGACAGAATGCATCCAGCCTTCAGCAAGCAAAGCAAGACTCCGGCATATGCGTACACAATCACGCCAAACCACTTCAAACGCAGGGCTGCCATTAAAGTTCAGATGGAACGAGATTAAAAAAAACCACAACACTCCATTAGCTTTCTTAATCACAGCTAAAGTACAGTCTAGCGCAGAGTACTATGAAGAAAGGTGGGAATGGTGGGCGTCACAATAGCATAACATTTGGAGTTTCTTGCAGGGTGATTTAATGCTAGAAAATGTCAGCAAAGTAGGCTGCATTACTGTGAGGAAATGGAGGTGGGTTTTAAAGGCCTCAACATACTCACGGCAAAGTTCTTTATTACTACCTTATATGTAACTATCAATGATAGTTTGAAGTAGTGTTGTCAAAATAAAGAGTGGGGTACCAATCGATAACGAAATGTTAAAAACATCAATTTCCTGCTAACATTTGAGCACTGCAGATTTTTAAACACCACTGATTGGTCGCTCAACAGAAATGACTGTGATTGGCTGCAAAGTTCACAATTTTACCACTCTTCAGTGAGCGCAAACATGGATACATGAACAGGGATAGTTTCAAAGCCACATAAATCCTTCAATTTATCAGCAAATCGCTCGTATGTCAGCTCATAGGTAGACCAGCTGATTGATGCGACTTAAAACGCTCCAGTGTCCGTGTATCTGCACTCAAACGTTTAACAGTCATTTTTTTTTTTGTTCAGCACATGTACACAATGGCCAATCAATGGTGTTGAAGTAGGTGCTCAATGCACATTTAGCGGGAAATGGGCATTTTTAAAATGACAGTATCGATTGGTACCGAACTCGATACTTTTACTACTATGCTACTTGGAACATGATTTCCAGACAGAGTAGGTCTAATTTTGCAAGATGGTATTTGCAAAATGGTGTATTTCCCATACACTGAATTGTTTGTGGTGGCCTGCCACAATATTAAAACTATCCGCCACAAATAGATTTTTGAGAAGGTCTTGGTTTAGTTATAAACACGAGCAATGTACATTTCAAATTCAAAATGTAGCATGGGTGTTTTAATATGAAAGTATCTTTGAAAAAAAAAAGTCATTTATTTTAGATTTTTTTAAATGCCTGGTATTAAAAAGTATCATTTGAGAGTGCATCGCTATTTTGATTACAGCCGTCTGTTACAGGGAAACCGGCATTTCTGATTTATAAGCACCTCCTGCAGGCAGGGAGTGAAATTGCATTTACAATAAGCCTGTCAGCTGTGTTCCTTCAGACCAAGGTGAGGTTCAGCTTTTTTTGAAATGTTATTACAATATAAATTACTTGTGTGGTGAAAAAGTTGAAAATTCAGCAGTCACAGATTCCAAAAGCTGACATACAAATATGCTGATTTGGTGTGTAAGAAACAATTCTTATTATTAATGTTGAAAATAGTTCTAATAATGATTAATATTATTATGGAAATGGTTATACTTTTCAATTCTTCAATGAAAAAAAAAAAACTGAATTTATTGGAAACTGAAATATTTGGTCACAAACGTCTATATTGTCACTTGCTATCAATTTAATGTGTCCTTACTCAACGAAAAAAATATATATAAAAAAAGTATTGAGTTCAAATTTTGGAACAGCAGTTTAGGCATGGGACGATAACCGTTTTCAAGGTATACCTGTTGGGTATGTTAAAGTCAAGGTTTTCATACCGCCAAAATTTTCTGCTATACCGTTCCTAAGGTATACGCAAGATATTTTAATTTACTTTTTTTTTTTTAGGTGTAAATTGTAAAGACATGAAACAAATGAAGACAGCAGAAGTCAGTAATTCATTGTAATTATTTAGCCTGACATGTTTACTGTCGCAAAATATTTTAAATTAAAATTGTGTGTTCATGAGGGAAAATGGTTTTATTTTTTAGCCAGACACTTAAAAAGAATATATTTTAGAGCAGTAAACACAATACCGTCATACCGTGAAACCGTGATATTTTTATCCAAGGTTGTCATACCATCAGAACCTTATACTGGCCCAAGCCTAAAGCAGTTTTATCTGTTTCTATTTGGCAGCTAAATTGTGCCAAAACAGCATTACTAAACATGTAGGTTTCAGTAGAAATTTGGACATTTGATTGTACATTTTCATTTCTCATTTCTATATTCAGAAGACTAAATGATTATATTCTCATAAATTATTAGAATCAGAAATGTTGGGGGGGTTTTATTCCACCAAAATTTACTCAACATCTTTACAGCAGTTGTTACTGAAAAATGTGCAGTTGTTTTAAATGTAACCTAGCCCTCGCAAGGTTATTTTACAGTTCTGGCTAAGGACAACATGGAAGTTCCCTCCAAAGCTCCAAAACTCCAGCCATGAGGTTGAAAAGGAGTACAAGAGAGAAAAAGAAAATACAAGAACATTACAGAACGAGAGCTGAGTCAGCTTCTGTCCTGTTAAACTTACAGGTCTGTTTCAAATCCCATCAGGGAAACCGTCAACATGTTTTACAGCCAGGAAACAATCAATGGAGGTGAACACCGCTCCCAATTCTCTCTCATGCCTTCTTGTGCTTTCACAGAAGCACCAAAACACAAGTACAAAAAAAACACACACAAACAAAAGACGCAAGTAGAGACACTTGTTGGTAAGAAAAAGGGCAGGCGGAAAGGGATTAGTTGACTAAGCTAGTAAATCTGGCAAGCGCCCAGTACTAAATGGGTTAAAGTACACCCTCTACCTCCTAATCTCACACACACACACACACACCTAAAGCTCTGCCATGCTAAAGTAGGCCTGCCTCGGCATCAAAGAGCGCTTTTATAAGGCGGTGGGTCAGAAACATCACGGCGTATGGGACCCACACACAAACCCACACATGCTCACTCACTTCCTTGATCACAGGTGTTGTGGTTTTTACTAGGCGGCTGGAATGGTTCCTCTTCCCCCTCTTCTTTTTTTTTGTTTGATTTCAGTCTATGCCGAAGTAAGAATCTACAATCAACAACGACAAGAACTATTTTCTATAAGAACTATGTTTATAATTAAGGCAACGTTTACACTAATGCAGATACATTTGAAAACGGTCCATGTCCACACTATCGTTTACAAT
>CAIGQQ010002480.1:1454062-1473943 GCA_903798035.1 Danio albolineatus
TCTCTCTTTTGGGACAGTAGGGTACCCTCACCCCTTCTTCTGCGAAAACCCTATTGCCATTCTCTCCAGATGACTCTTTTTTTTTCCTGGAGGTCAAAGGGCAAACCCTGAATCCATAGACTGGCCGTCAGACAAAAAGAAACAAGGCTAAGACATCACAAATAAGCCAAAATACAGTAGGAAAACGGAACATATACACAGGTACAAAGCTGCCCCTCACAATGTTAAATATATTCTTCCATAAATCTCTTTTATTTATCCTTTATCCTCATTTGCGCTCTCACATATCGATAAAAACGATTTAATAAAGTAAAGCTTTTCGACAACCATTTTAATTAGTCTTTAAAACCGCACAAGTCTACTTTGACATTCAACAAACACATACCTCAAGTGACATCCAAGAAAAAAGTAAAGTACAAGAAGTTTATTTGCTTTGTCCATAAACCAGTTTGTGCTTTTGTTGTTGTCTGTTGACAACAGTCAGAATTGATGTTTTTCCATCTGTGCAGACAGAGAGAGAGAGATCCAGCACATAGGGACATATGGACTACAGCTGAAAGAGGCAAAGGTGATGACCGAGATGCCACACACAGGACGTCAGTATCGTCAGCATTGCTGTTATAGACAAACGACCGTTCATGGAAATCAATAAGAACATATGAACGGTAGGTTGGAACTGCCATAGAACAGAGTAAAGAGGAGACAGAGCTGTAAAGGAGGAAAGTGTCAGAACAGCCAGCTCTCATGGAAATCTGAAACTATTTTACATTTCGGTCAACTGGTGGGAAACTTGTATAAATTTCTGACAATTTCATTTGTACGATCTGCTTATAACCCACTGACGATTAGTCAAAGCCCAAAGTATATTTAGTTTTAGTTTGATAGCGTGCACAAATGCGGTCTACATGTGCATTAGAAGGAATTATCTTTGTGTCTGTGCTATTTCTTTCCAGACACCATGACTGTTTGCATTTGAACTCACTGAAACTAGAGTTGTGCGTAAGTATTTGTTGACATGCATTTATCACAATTCATTCATCAGCGTTGGCTTCTATGGTTTTCACCATTTTGAGTAATTCATTTGCATTCCAAACGAGATATATCGCCCTCCGAAGGGCGCTCGGAATTGAAAACAACAATCATGGCCGCCATATTAAAGTGTCATTGCAAATCAAATACTCAAAACTGGGCCCTTTTGGAATCCAAAATTTTGTAGGATACAGTTGATGGAAACTTCAGGCCTCTGTGAGCCTTTGCGCAGGGAAGTTGTTTAATGTTGCACATTGCTAATCCCTGGGAAGCTGTCATTTCCAAGGGTAAAACCTCAGAAGGGATTAGGGCATAGGGATGAGCCCTTCCAGATGGAACACAGTGCATTTTACTACTGTATTGGTCCATCTTTGCTCCTTTTGTCAATAAACAGGCCATGAAAGTGTTGCCACCTTGTGGACAAACTAATTAATGCAAAAACTAGAATGTGCATGCTTTTTTTGACACGTTTGCTTAAAATGTAAAGCATAATAGGGGCTTACATGACCTTCATGCTAACTATATTTAAAAAAAAATCATACAACATTGTATGGATCACATTGCATGACCTCATATGAGATTGCCACCTTGTAAAATAGTTATGATTTCGCATGAGATTGGTTAAGAGTAGCACAAAAAGAGATCATTGAATGTCTTTTGTCAGTCTGTTCATGACAAGAGTTGATTTGAGCATTAAAAGGTGCACTCAGTATGTTTGTTTGCTTTTTGCTAGTTATTGTGTACTAGTATATACTGACACCTATTGGTGCGGATGTGTGAAGTTTATGTTAAGCTGTTCACTTCTTTTTCATTTCATTCATTTTGTCACATGCCTTAAGCAACGCCAAGAGTACTATACAATAATTAACTTATTATTTTAATTTACATGAGAAGTCAATCCTCTCATTAATATCATTAGACAACTGATATGACTGGAGTTCTGATTGCATGTGAGTATTTTATTTAATCTATACTCACTGTATGTATAAAACATCTGAATGCACCTTACCCTATCACCACAGTCTTTACTTTCCTCTAGGACATTAGCAAAGATCCAACAAAGACATTAGCTGCGGTGGTTTGGCCTGAAATGTGTTCTGAATCTCATCAGTGTGTCTTCTCATCTGAATCCATGGCACAACATCCCCAGAGTCCCACTGACACAATTAAATCTCCGCCTGATATTAGGTCAGATGGATAATTTCATCTGTCTGTCCCCATCTCCTCAAAGCCATGAATCCAATCTAGACTCAAAATGACATGTGCTATCAAAGGCATCTGCACATCTAAGCGTATTCATTGGAGACAGTGCCTTAATGAACAAAACATCATCAAGATTTTACATAACATTAAGAGGAGGACACACTTTTAAAGGGCTAGTTCATTCGAAAAGGTTAATTCAACCGTCATTTGCTCATTCTCATGTTGTTCTAGACTTGGAAGACCTTCGTTTATCTTCAGAACACAAATGAAGATGTCAAACGTTGTTTTAAGGTACTATTCTTGCTATTGACACACCTTTAGTTATAACTTTTGATTCAAACTCCTAATTAATAATTATTAATTGTTATTAATGTAGTAGTCTAAATGTTATTAATGTAGTAGTTATTAATGTTGCCAGCAGCTTGCTCTCTAAAACTCTCACATGGTCACCCACTGAAGCTAAGCAGGCCGTGCCTGGTCAGTATCTAGATGGGAGACCACATGGTAAAGCTAGGTTGCTGCTGGAAGTGGTGTTAGTGAGATCAACAGGGGCACTCAACCTGCGGTCTGTGTGGGTCCTAATGCCCCAGTATAGTGAAGGGGACTCTATACTGCTTAGTGAGCGCCGTCTTTCGGATGAGACGTTAAACCGAGGTCCTGACATTGGTCGTTAAAAATCCCAGGATGTTCTTTGAAAAAGAGTAGGGGTTTAACCCCGGCATCCTCGCCAGATCTGGCCTCTGTCTGTCATTGCCTCCTAACCATCCCCAGATCATAATTGGCTTAATCGCTCTGCCACCTTTCCACCAATCAGCTGGTGTGTGGTGTGCGGTCTGGCGCAATATGGCTGCCGTCGCGTCATCCAGGTGGATGCTGCACACTGGTGGTGGATGAGGAGATCCCCCATTGTATAAAGCACTTTGAGTGTCAAGAAATATACTAAATGATAAATAGATATAAATGTAAGGAATTATTAATTATTATAGTTGGGTTTAGGTATTGGGTAAGATTAGGAATGTAGCATAAAATCATGTAAAATATGTACAAAGAAACAGCCAATATCTTAATAAAACATGGGTAACACACCACTAGTTAATAGTGAGAATTGGTCTTTAAACTAAAGTGTTACTTAAGATGTTTTGAGATATCTGTCTATCGATTGAAACTACACCCAAAACTGACTCTTGAAAATGTTGGTTAAAATATCCAAAAAAGAAACTAAGTAGATTAATTCAAGCGTTTAGAACAAAGTTTGCTTTATATAATGGACAGAATTGATTTAGGTGTTTAGTCTCGTATAGAGTAAACATTGATCAGTAAACAGAAACAGAAGCTGCCGTATACCTTCTTTAAAAACAAGAACAAACCTCATTCGTTCTTGCTAGCTTTAAACGGAGAACAGAAATCACTCAATTTAGATTAAAATGTCTTAATTTGTGTTCTAAAGATGAACTTATCTTCTTCTAGAGGTTTGAAACAACGTGAGGGATGAACTAACCCTCCGACACTTTTCATAAAAAACATTAATGGTTGTCAAAAAAAGCAATTTCCCCATTAGTTACAGCTTACAGTTTTGTAACACTGATGTTTTGGGGTAGATATATTATTTCATAAGCTTTGCAGACCTTTACCAAGCACTCAAATACAAGTGCTCCCATCTCATGTAGAAATATAAGAGTTTTCAATATGGCTCCATTAGGTATACTCCACCAGGCTGCATAACCACCGTGACATCATCTTCTTAAAGGGGCAGGGGCTTTGAGACGGTTCAGTACAAGGGAGTTGGACAACAAGGTTCACAAAACACCTGCTAACATTAGTACGGAGGATGTTGTATACCTTTGAGAAAGGTAAAGAGTAACCACTATAGTACAGCGAAACTGAGAAGAAAAAACAAGGTTGATATCAAAGGACAAATTACAAACACTTGAATTAGCCCTTGAATTGAAACAGTTCAGAAATAAGTCGAGATATGCCTAAATTCAAGAGAGAGGAAAAGGAGAAAGGAACAGGCATTGGCAGGCGAGCATGAATTGAACGAGATCTTGCGTCAAACATTGCATCTCCTCTGTGATTCTCAACGGATCGGAGTTCAAAGGTCACGGTTGACCTTCCTTATCGGCACTCAAATAGCAGTGTGGCTTTGATACGTGTGCTTTCTATTTCTCTTCCTGCATTCTCAATACACCCACCCATGTTTTTCCATAAAACATTACACACACTTTTAATATCCTTTTTCGCTCGTGTAGCTTTAAATTGTTATGTCACACCCCATTGTTTATATGATTATAATACAGCGTTTCCTCTTTCGCCGATTTCCTGTTCTTCGTTCGTCAGATTCTCAATACCTGGGAAAAGAAAAGCACCGGGGACGTTGGATTTAAAGGGACAGAGAGATCTCAGAGCGAGTCTGTGCTGTAGGTGTGCCCGTTTCCAGTTCGCTTTCAGAGAGCGACGCAGCACACGGAGCCTGGTTGTCCAAAGAAATGGAAGGGATGGGGGAAAGGGGGGAAAACTCGAAGAGAGAGGTTTTCTATCAGGGTTTGGACGTGGCATGAATGGGCGTCAGGCTGAATTAACCCAATGACTCTTTCCCACTCTCGCGAACCTGCTGAACGCTCTTACTCATCTTCATCTCCGTCAGCTGGATGTATCGCAACACATTTGTGTCTGGGAGGATGAAAGACATTAAATAGATCAGCATCAGGAGGTAAAAACATGTCAACAATATTAATAAAAGTATGAGTTTATAATGCTCTTAGCAGCCATTGAGGGGGGCTATATTCAAGAATTTGAACATATTTATTTGTATTTTGTTGTTTATATAAAAGTCATTTCATTTTTAGAAGTGTTGATGGTTAACTATCTGCAAAACTTATTTTTTTAAATAACTGCACTGTGAGTATAGTGAAAGCACATCAGTTGCTGGCTGCAGTTCACTGAATAACCACCTGTGTCACTAATAACAACAGTTTCTGAATTGCACATATAGGCTGCATTCAGCCCTGACAAAACATTGCTAAATGATTTTAAACAGAAATTGAGCAACGATATGAGCTGAGAAGGCCATTATTTATGTTTTTTTTTTAATTATTGGCGCAAAACGAAATCGCTGAAAAATTTCCATGACAAAAAACAAGACATCCCAATTGAGTGAAGAGAAGTGGACACTGATTATTGTAATCCAATATTTGCCTCACATTTCAGGATGAAGGTGAACATTCAGGTAAAGGATACTCCAATTACCTCTGAGACTGTCTTCTGATCTATATGACATTATTTTATAAGCGTAAGTATTAGACTTATTACTGATCACTGTTGTTGTACAATTGTATTTAAATGATATAATCAGAACAGTATAGAGACATTTATAAAAACGTTACTGCATAATACATAAATATTTATATATGTTAGTGTAACATTCATCAGTGTCTAGCACACAATAGCTAACAATATACTTGATCTTGTACCCACTGTGCGAATGGTGTCTGTAATACCCTGTAGTTTATATGCTGTTGATGCTGTTTGGGCTGCCATTTTTGACACATTCAACAAACGAGAAAACGCATCTTAAGCCCTGTTGAACAACTGTTGCTTAACCTGGAAATCATAGCAAAAATATCATGCTACTGATGCTATGCTATCACTAGCAAAGTAATTGGCTTTATACAACCATATGTTTGAGCCTCTAGAGCCAAAATCCGAAAGACTGGCTACTCATCTAACCAACCTCATCCCACTCAGCCTACAATGAATTTGTATATGTTTTTTCTTCCTTTTATCCAAGTTAGCAATATGCAAGTAGCATAACCTTAGCAAAATGAAGTTAAGTTATTAATAAAGTATTGCTAATAACTTCAGAGGTCCCTTTGCATCATCGAGCCACCATTTTAGCCGCTTCAAAAAAAAAACCTGAACACAGAATTACAGAAAAACTGTTTTAATGGTTTAACTCCACAATTCAGTACTACATGCAATCTTCAGAATTCTGTCTGACTTTAACTAAAACTTTTTTTTTGGTAAATGAAGGAAATTTTTTTTTTATTTATTTAAAAAAGTTAGATCAAAAATGTAAGAAAAAATAAGCTATGTCTAGGCCCACACAGGCCGTGCAGAAATCCACAGATTTTCACAGATTTTTAGCCCATCATTGAGTCTATTATTTACTCGTTTAAATGTGTGCAAATTTATATTTATTCAGTTTTTAAATTAAATTTTAATAATAATATTGACTAATATGAAAGTGTTTATTTGATTTGATGTCTTTTAGTAGATTGTATATTATATGATAGACTTGCTTTGTTTAACAAATAAGTGGATCTAATTAGATTAGCATTGTAAACATTAAATAAAAGTTCAAAAGTTACTATGTTTTATTTCATACATTTAATTTTTAGTTATGATACTCCCAAAAAATAATTTCGCATAAATCCTCAGATTTGTTTCTACAAAATTCTCCGCAGAAATCGCAAAAAATGTCAGCAGATTCTCTCTGGCCCTAGCTATGTCTTAGCAATCAAGCTGAAATGCTTAAACTGATATTACTATTACTTTAATCAAAGTAAAATAAAAACTAAAACCTATTTAATATAAAGATTTCAGAAATACTATCAGCAATAAACATTGTATGTTAAAACATTTAACTTTCACTAGTCAAGCGTCACCCGTTTTTTAGTTCAGTTTTACATGTTTGTTGCGCAATTCAGCATTTAAAGTGGACCTGTTATGCAAAAATCAAATTTTTAAGGGGTTTAAACACAGTTGTGTGGCAACACTCTGGATATAGCCAGCCTCTAATAGTAAAAATGTATTAATTTTACATATTATAATCAATATAGTCTGTAGAAACACTTTGATTGACATTCTCCTTTTGTACGTGTCATCAGAGGAGGAAAGATCCACCCATTGGTGACTGTCTCTCCCATAGGACATTAGTCTTGTTTTTGAATCTGCCACTATGCTGACACAGGCATTTGTAGCTCCGCCCTCTTTTGAAAAGAAGGCTGGGAGCAAAATCTCATTTGAATTTTAAGCGAAATGGGGCTTCAATTAGACAAACTTGACAAAATATCAGCCATAACATGAAGATAATAATTAGTATCAGACAGAATTTTAATATCGGTGAATCTCTAAAACAAACAGTTTAAGAAGTATTAAAGAGCCCATATTATGGGTTTTTGAAAATGAGCTTGCATGTAGTGTGTACCACAGCTCTAAGTGAAGTGAAATGTCCAGCTAAGGCTTAAATCTGAAAGTGCACAGTGTTTAAAACTATTGATTCATCTATAAAAGAGTCGACTCATCGTTCTTCAAATGAATCGTTGTTATAATGAGTCTTTAGCAGTTTCGGCATGACGTGAACACGAAACATAAGCCCCGCCCACTAACTGCGCACGCAGACCCCGGGAAAGTTGAAACTCCCAGCCATGCCCACAGACAGGAAAAGAAAGTGGAAGATGACAAGCACTGTATCGCATTCAGGTTCAATCATGTTACGTCGTGGACACAGCGCACTGAAGTGTGAGGGGAAAGTTGTGCTCTTTTCCCTTCCTAAAGATAAAGCTGTGAGATTCAGTGCGTGAGGCATTTTTGCAAAAATAAACCTCGGCATTAGCCCAGCTTTGTGCTGTGTTCCCTCTGAGGAGTGCTTCTAAAATATACACTATTACAACGGGGGATTCGCCGGCCGTCGTTAACGGAAGGAGCATGGGAAGCACCGGGACATTTCCCAGTGGCCTGACGGCTGATCTGCCCTGCCACCGTGAATCTGGCGTGCACCCTCTATCGAACCTCTCCTTCGTCCCCCATTTCAACGTAAGTGTGATTAAAACTGTTGCCTCGCTGTTTTCTCTAGCTTGCAAATTATGTATTTAATTGTGTTTTGAAAACGCGACGCGTGTCGCTTTGTTTACGGATTAAAATGCGTTTGTGAGCTCGTGCTCCTCTGTTGTTTGTCGTTGCTATGGCCACCATGGGCTGTTCCTACTCACGCGCGGCAGTCATGTGTCATAATGGGTCAGCTTTTGCTGCTGTGTGCATTAATACTGAATGTCTGTCGCTGTTTTTTTAGTTATGGTTAACAATAGAGTAATATGCTGGGAGATTGGGGAGGTTGAGTTCGGGAGTGAGCTGTCTTAACTCCTGTGAAGCGTGTTTCGGGCGCTACGATCGGACCAATGTTGGCGACCCGGGGGTTTCACAGACCGTACCAAAACGCTGAGGACCGGGGGGTGGTTTTCCGGGAGAAATAACAAATCGGGAGGGTGTCGTTAGATGGGTCTGAAATACGGGCTACTCCTGGGAAAAACGGGAGTGTTGGCAGGTATGCTCACGTATTCACTATGCTGTGATGGGCATTCTCTCGCGCTGAGCGCTGTCGACCAATCGCAACAGACTGGGTCATCGACTCATCGGTCCAATCAGCGCAGTTTAGCATCGCGCTAAGGAGTTGTTTGGGAACAAATGAATCGCTGAACGATTCATATGGGAGTTGCTGGGATAATGAGGTAAAAATAAAAGCAGATTATAAGACAATGAATGTGTTTTTTGACCTTGCATGCATATCAGCCTGTTGATGAAGACCCCCAAAACCAAAATATGACCTTTTTTAATGTACAATATGGGCTCTTTAATCACTACATGGATTCAGTATGAAGTTTGGTACCAGAAGCAAAATGATTTAAGAATCACTACCGTATATGTTATTTAAAAATAAAACTAAGCCCACCTGTGGGTTCACGGCACTTGGCATCACGTAGGTAACGCAGGGCACACTCATAGTCCCCCAGGTGATAGAAGGCAATTCCAGCTCGATACATGGCCTTAAAGTGATCCTGCTGGTGTCCGAGGACCTTCAAACAATATTCCTTCACCCGCTCATAATTCACCAGCTCCGACTGCAGCAAACACGCTGTAAAGAAAGAGAAGCAGAGAATTAGTAGAGTGAAAAGGACAGGGCGAAACAATGAAACTGTGAAAATGAATAAATCAATAAACAGCTATGAGGAAAGGTGCAAAAATAGCCATGAAATATACTGGTACGACACAGTCGACAAAACCCTGCATGGCCTGGAAGATAAAGAAGAAAAAAAGGACAGTATGTTTTTTTTCTCACAGTCATCAGTTGTGCTGAAGGTCTGAGAGCAGCAGTTTTTAATGCTATTGGTCTCAGATAACCACATTAGCACAAAGTGAAGGCCTAATTGCATCTTTTAGCCACTCTAGGCACAATGACACAGATGAAGTAATTGTTTTATCTGCTGTCTGAAGAGAAAATAAACCAAACCAGACACATAGTAATCTAAAGCTGCTGCTTAAACGTGTTAGATTCGCCTGAAAATGTGCACAAGTATCACAAGGATCAAATCAGAAACAGTGATAACAGTAACAGTGATTACTGATTGAATCAGTAACAGCTTTAATGCTTTTGGTTTAGTTAGATTTTTTTCTAATAATAAAAAAAAGTCAAACATTTTTACCATGATTTACAGAAGATAACCACAAAAATACTATTCAGAGTAGCAATAAATGAATTCAATAACAAAAGATCTTTAAATCTACACTCACTGGCCACATTTTAGATACACATAGGGCTGAGCGATTTGGCCTAAAATCAAAATCACGATTAATTTAACATTTTAACTTGATTAAGATTAACGATTATTTTGTATATTTATTTATTTTTTGCCCTCATCATTCACTGACAAGTTTTATATGCCGTCTAAAGTCATCTCTGGCGCAGCTTACAATCATCGTCAATATAGTCCAAAGTAAGGCTCAAGAACGAGTCCATCGGCTGCAGAAGTAGAAATCAGCCACAGAATTTAACAATGGGGTCACGAGATAAAAATAGTCTAAGAAAAATTAGATAGATTATAGGTTCTGAATGCCAATTTCGACTGCAAAGTGACTTTGAACGAGGCATGGTTGTTGGTGCCAGAAACTGCTGATCTACTGAGATTTTCACGCACAACCATCTCTAGGGTTTACAGAGAATGGTCCGAAAAAGAGAAAATATCCAGTGAGCTGCAGTTCTGGGGCTGCAAATGCCTTCTTGATGCCAGAGGTCAGAGGAGAATGGCCAGACTGGTTCCAGCTGATAGAAAGGCAACAGTACCTCAAATAACCACTCGTTACAACCCAGGTATTCAGAACAGCATCTCAACAACATGAAAGCATGGATCCATCCTGCCTTGTATCAACAGTTCAGGGTGGTGGTGGTGGTGTAATGGTGTGGAGGACATTTTCTTGCCACACTTTGGGCCCATTAGTATCAATTGACCATTGTGTCAATGCCACAGCCTAACTAAGTATTGTTGCTGACCATGTCCATCTCTCTATGGCCACAGGGTACCCGTCTTCTGATGGCTACTTTTGTTCATTCATTCGTTTGTTCGTTCCTTTCTTTCTTAGTTTGTTCAGTCCCTACTCAAATTCTTCCTTCATTCGTTTGGTCCTTCCTCCTTTCCTCCCTTCATTTTTGTTCGCTCATTCATTCTTATATATTTTTGTTCCTTCCTTCATTAGGTCCTTTGTTCATTAATTTGTTTGTTCCTTTTTTCCTTCCTTAGTTTGTTCAGTCCTTCCTTGAATCCTTCCTTCATTTATTTGGTTCTTCGACCCTTCCTTCCATTCCTTGTTTGGTCCTTCCTTTTATTCGTTCCATTTAGTGATTGTTTAAGGCTGTTTGGTGATTTCAGTCATCACACAGTCGACATCCATCATTTTCAGTGACATGCAGTCTATAAACAGTCTCTGGATCATTGCGTGTAAAGATTTTGGACATCTTCTTGGACGTTTTTAATGTTTCCAAAAGGTTTGCTGCATTTATAAAGCGCCCATGTCTGGAGGTTGTTCAGTATGATGTGATTTCCTTTCTATGTGTGATTTAATTGGACAGGACTCACAGGACTGATCTTTCTACTTTAGACAATGAGC
The DNA here is from genome assembly GCA_903798035.1 of Danio albolineatus. Taxonomy (NCBI): domain Eukaryota; kingdom Metazoa; phylum Chordata; class Actinopteri; order Cypriniformes; family Danionidae; genus Danio; species Danio albolineatus. Next base: position 1,465,232 of record CAIGQQ010002480.1, read on the forward strand.
ATAGACAAGAAAGAAATAAAGTAGTGACTGCTGGTTGAAGGAAAGTAGTGGAGTAAAAGTACAGATAATGAACTAAAAATGAACTCAAGGGAAAGTAAAAGTACACATTTTTAAAACCACTCAGTAAATTACAATTCCTTAGAAATACTACTCAATTACAGTAGTTTGAGTATTTGTGATTAGTTACTTTACACCACTGCTTATTGTATCTATGCCACAAAGGATTAAGGTAAAAGCATTCCAACCCGGTACTAGTAAGGTGTACCTAATAAAGTGGCCGGTGAGTGTATATACTTTGCCGCTATCATTCAAAACACCAAGATTTGACCATTTCTTTGCATGATTTTTATCGTCTTCTTTTTTTAGTATCATTGGATAATTGTAAAACAAAAGGTTACAGATTAAAAGCATGTTTTGTGGGTGCGGATTATACAGTAGCTTTATCTACTAAAAGTGATTTAACGGATTCAAGCATCAAAACAGAAGACTGTGACAACAGCGTGTTGTGAAAATGACATTGTGGAATAAACATATAACATTTATATATATTTGTTTAGTAACTTATTCTTTTGTATATTTTAATAAATACTGCATGTATGAGAATACATGCAAATAATGTATTTCCATAGATTCAAATACAGTTTACAGCATAAAAGAGTACACAACTTTTTAAAAATTAATGTTGTTATCCATTTCTAAGTGGATATATAGACAATAACTTTTGGTACATTAAATTAAAACAGTTTTATTTAACAGTCATATTAATTATAATAATAGTTTGGTCACTGAATATCATCAGGAAAAAAAAGGTACGATTAAATACAAAAATTACAATCTAGAAAACTTCATAAAAATGTTTTAAATTTTATATGTTTCTCTTTATTTTAACCTCTTTATTAAAATTTTATTTCTTTCCCCCCCCCAACATATTCATTTGAGTGTACTACTGGACCGCAATCTTAAGTTATTTAGTAAATTAGCTCTAGTTTCATCTTTGGTGTTGACTCATCTAATGTATGTGCACAAATATTTTATTGTAAAGCAGTGGTTCTCAACTGGTTTGGCCACGGGACCCACATTTTTGCATGGTCATCAAGTCATGACCCAAATTTTTATAATATAATTTTAGGAATTATAATTCTTTTTTATTTATTTGTTAACATACACAAGTAGTGACAGATAAATCATGATAAAATGACAAAGACTTACAAATAAACAATATTTTATTGCTGTCATTTAACAAAATGTATCAAATTAATATAAATATATATATATATATATATATATAATATAATATAATATAATATAATATAATATAAATATAAATATGACAAAGTAAAAATGACAAATACTGTAAACAGAGGTTAGGGTAGGGTAAGGTTCAGTTCCCATGAGCTAAACTAAACTGTTGTTGCGTGTACATTTCAAAATAAAAGTTCGATATAAGCTAAATAAATGAAAAATTAAAGGTTTTTTTGACCACACACTCTGCGACCCACTAAAAATGTTGGGTTGCGACCCACCAGTTGAGAAACAAACTAAAGCATCTTAAAGAAAATCTGAATTTAAATGAGAGATCTGTGAGAGTGTACTCATTTACACTGAGCACTGTATATGCATTCTCACATAATTTAGTTACATTTTGTTTTTAAGACATTATGATTGTGTGATGTTGTAATAATTCCAGTAAACAAAATCTAGTTAAAGGCAGTTCAGATATAGCCAAAAAAAAAAAAGTATGATTTGAACGAATTAAATATCAGAGGCCTGTGGTTAAAAAAAGCTGCAGCTAATTAGATGCATTGGCCCTGAAATAACATCTGCATGGCAAATGAATTACTGCGGTGCCTGTTAGACAGCTGGTGGTCTTGTCAAGTCCTCGTCCAATCAGGGTTATTTATTCCAACAGCAGATGACATGGCTGGACACTGATGGCAGGGGCTGGAAACTCAATTTTATATTTTCCATTTGTGCTCACTGGATGTGGTGTGTGCATGTGGCGAGTGTCTGATATGCTCCGGCATTTAGGACACCCTGCAACTGAATTCATTTTAAGCTCTAGCAATTGCTCACTTCTGGGCAGATCTCGGATTATGAACTAGAATCATCTCTCACATTAATCTTAAGCGCGTGCTAAGAAAAGATGCCCCATTGTCTGTTTGTGTGTGATTATACAATTGAATACAAAATTATTTGCCCTCCTGTGAAATTTGTATTATTTTTCCCAAGTGCTGTTTACCAGAGCAAACAAATTCCTCTCCGTATTTATGATTATATATTTCCTCTGGTAAAAAATATTCTTTTACTTTGGATAAAATACAGTAAAATTGACCTGCTAAGGTCAATATTATTAGAGAATAAAAAAATCTGTGAACAATTCACGGTTGTTCAATGACTTGCCTAATTAATCTAGTTAAATATTTTATTCGCACTTTAAGCTGAATACTAAAATCTTGCGAAATAACTAGTAACACATGTTCTGTCATGATGGCGAAGTTATTTATAAAAGCTATTACGCTGAAAAATATGTCGATTTGTTTTGTCAGTTGTATAATTCATTCATTCATTTTCTTTTCGGCTTCGTCTCTTTATTAATCCGGGGTCACCACAGCAGAATGAACCGCCAACTTATCCAGCATTTGTTTTACGCAGCGGATGCAACCCATCTCTGGGAAACATCCATACACACTCATTCGCACTCATACACTACGGACAATTTAGCGTACCCAATTCACCTATACCACATGTCTTTGGACTTGTGGGGGGAACCGGAGCACCCGGAGGAAACCCACGCAACCCAAGCCAAAGCAAACACTACCAGATTACTATTGTATAAATACAGCACTACAACATACTAAAGAGAGATTGACTTAGAATGTCACTTACCTGTTCTGTAATAATGATTCGAACAGCTGTAGTGTGAAATACGCAAACAAAACAGTGAGTTTTTCCTCCCCTAAGGACTTCTTATGCGGTCTCTGTCACCATCTTGTGGCGCAACTGTCTTTGCTCTGCTCAGTACAACAGGCTGATAGCCGCAGACGTGCTAAATCTCCGAAATAATAAATATTTAAAATAGGCACTTATCCTTATAAACAAACTGCAATCTAAACAATTACATTCTCACCTAAAAAAAGCCTCAAAATTACATTATGTTGTCCAACAGCTGCAATATTTATCAAACTGTAGTGAGTCTATTAATCTGCTGTCACTCTATGTGGGCGGAGTAATACAGAACACAAGAGTGAAGAGGTTGTACTAGTTCTGATATTGCAGAATATTGCAAGACTATCAGCCGATCAAATTCGAGGACCAGACAGAACTGTTGTTTAAATTTATATAAATAAATAAAAATTGTTTTTATATACCCAAAAATGCAGTCTAGTGTATGTAATTCTAACCATTAATTGATACCTTACAGGGAGACCACAATGAAAATCTGTGACCCTACTGTATCTTCTAAATTTGATCAGACTTATTACCTGTTTACTGCATCAGTGCGGCACCAATCTTGGCCCTGTCTGACTGGCAGAGTTCTGACCCTTGCCAAGGTTAATGCCTGTCTGCAGATGAGAGCCTGCTGACCACCAAACACACTGACAAAATCTGCTGCTCTATACTGACAGCCTCCCTCTGTCCTTTCCTGTTACTCTGGTCCACCCATCACTGTCACCTCTCTGAAAGACATGATTCAGGGCTATCGGCACAAGAAAGCACTGCAGTGGTGAAGGAAAACGAGAGACCAAGATTTCTCACCACAGAAATTCTGTTCAACACTGAAAGGGTAGCAGTAAACCGATAGACAAACAATTGTAAAAACTACAAACTGGCTCAGTGTTTAATATGGTCAAGATCAAACTTTTATATAGCATCTTAAAGAAACACTCTACTTTTTTGGAAATAGGCTTATTTTACAAGTCAACTAGGGTTGAGCAGTTGAGCCATTTTTGAATCTGTAGGTCTGGCAGGAGCACTTTAAGCTTAGCTTAGCATAAATCATTGCATCAGATTAGAACACTAGCATCTCACTGAAAAGAAAAAAATACAAACATTTTGATAGTTTTCCAACTTAAAATTTTACTGTACTGTACAGTTAAATTATAGACTTAAACATGCTATTTGTTGCTGTGCCGTGGCTGCAGCAGGAACATTTTTTTCTATTAGGTAGTGCTGTTAATATAGTTTACTAGCAGAGGAATATTTTCAATTGCTGCATAATAACATTGTGCCTGCTTCAGACATGATACAGCAGCAAAGAGCAACTTTTCATTTTCCTTCGATTCTTAGTGCAAACTGTTACTACGGAGGAATCAAGCTTTAAATAAGAAAATGATCAAAACTCTATTTTGAATTTTTGGAGTGAGATGCTAATGGTCTAATCCAGTGTTTCTCAACTGGTGGCTGGTGGAACATTTTCAGTGGGTTGCGGAGTGTGTGGTCAAAAAAACGACAACAAAAGTTAAAATTTTTAACTTGTTTTGCGTATACTGGACTTTTATTTTGAAATGCGCGCTCGACAACCGATCCCTTTGGAATCGACGTGGAAAGCGGCACGTTGCTCAGCCACACAGAGAGTCAGCTCGTGGAGCTTTCATGTGATAAGACGCTGAAACAGAAATTCAGTGAGGTAAGCCTCTCCCAGTTTTCGCGATCTGAGAGTGCGATCAAACCCATCCCATTCAGAACTCTGTATTTGTATGAAAGTGGCTTCTCTTCCTTGGTGCAGCTTGAGTCAAAGCAAAGGAACAGGTTGTACATAGAGCACGATCTTCGGGTAGCACTGTCTACCATCACTCCTGACTTTGAAACTCTTATCACATCAGTAAAGCACATCCTCAGTTATCTCATTATCTTCCCAAATTACTGTTAAGTCAAACAGATGTTTTTAATTGCTGTCATATCAGATGTAAAAATGGTTATAGATGTTTTAATCATTTTACAATTTGCTGGTTTGTTCTGTTCAACAGGATCAGTGTTCATGTTTTATGAACAGTTCAGTTTAGTTCATGGGAACTGAACCTTTCCTTACCCTAACCACTGTTTACAGTGTTTGTCGTTTTTACTTTGTAATATTTCTATAATTTGATACATTTTGTTAAATGTCAGCAATAAAATATTGTTTATTTGTAAGTCTTGCTGATTTTCTCATGATTTATCTGTCACTACTCGAGTATGTTAACAAATAAATACAAAATTAATTATAATCCCTAAAATTATATTACAGTTCATAAAAATTTGGGTCGTGGCTTGATGACCATGTAAAAATGTGGATCCCGTGGCCAAACCAGTTGAGAACCCCTGGTCTAATCTGATTTAATGATCTATGCTAAGCTAAGCTAAAAGTGCTCCCGTTAGATCCAGAGATCAGCTGAATGGGTTAAAAATGGTAAACGGGTGACTTGTAAAATGAGCCCAAAAAAGTAGAAGGTTCCTATAAAACAACATCAATGCTGAGCAAAGTGCTTCACAGACAGCTCAAAACACAAACAATTAAAATAGTTATAAGCCAGAAAAACAACATTAAAAAGATTATGAGTAAGTTTATGAGTAAACCTGTGAGAAAGGGTAGGCTTCAACTGACGCTTTAAAGATGCCTGTTAAAGGAGAAGCTCTAATCATTAAATGTAGTGTGTTCAGAGTTTTGGAAACTGAATCTCTTATTGTTTTCAATTGAGATTTTGGAACATCTAGCAACATCTAATGATTTAATAGATCTTGTAACAAAATAAAGACTTAAAAGCTCAGATTTATATACCAGGGCAAGTCCATGTAAATCTTTAAATACGTAAATGAAAACCATTTTTATTCTCTGTTTGGCCTCAGCCCGTGTCCCTGGTTCAAGTCCTGCTGAGGATGATGCATTTCTGTGTTTGTATGTTCTCCCCATGTTTGTGTGGGTTTCTGCTGGGTGCTCTGGTTTTTCGCACAATCCAAAGGCATGTGGTATAGGTGAATTGTATAAAGTTAACTGGGGTGTGTGAGTGTGTGTGAATCAGAGAGGGCTTGAATGAGTTAGTGTACTCTCAGGGCTGTGTTGTGGCAGGAAGGCCATCCATTGGTTAAATATGTGTCAAAGAAGTTGGCGGTTCATTCTGCTGTGGCGACCCCTGATAAAGCAGGAAGCAGGCCGAAGGAATGTGTGGTCAGCCAGGGTGATTAATCAAATCGAAGAGTTTAAATACAAAGATGATGCGTTCATACTGATTATGAATTAAATAAAGTAAAATGTGCAAAATGGTGAAATAGTCCTGCCTTCTAAATACAAATATTTTATAAAGCCATCGCATCACTGCAACTGCAATCAGAAGCTCTGACTATGCATCTAAAAAAGGGTTGCCAGGTCCAAGAAATCTTTTCAGCCTAATGATTACTCAAAACCCACCAAAAAGGAATGAAAAGTATCTCATTTTATTTATTTTATGTCCAATCAGAATCACTTTCTGGTTTCCCAAAAGGTTTACCATATTGTCTAATATTTTGTGATATACTTACAGTACAGTACACTTGTTAAAGTACTGAATAACTTTTTACCCAACAAACATGGCCATGTGGCCGTAACTTATGTTCTGCCTATTTAATACATGATGTGAGAATAGATGCTTGTTTTTTTTTTTTTACCTCAGTTTTGTATTTACGAGAAATATACATTTTTAGCAACCATGGCACATTATGAAAGTATCCCAAAAATTGCAACCCGCAGCTTCATATTTTGTCCCACAACTGAATTTTCAGATTCAATATTTCCAGTAGTGTGGGAAACGTGTTAACTGGCAACACTGATCTGAAATCATACGCTTCCTGATTCTGGTAGGTTATGTGATAATGGCAACATTGCGGATGTAGTTTATCTGAATTCCACTCATATTTATACTATATAGAGCACACTTTAACGTCTGTGAAGTAAATTCAAATGTAGTACCTCAGCACTGAATTTCAAGTGCACCTTCAGTGTTCAGAAATGCAAGCTGCACATGCACATTGGCTAATTGATGCTACTTGAGGAAAAGAATTTATAAGACAAGTCTTGTAAGACTTCATTTGCTAGTTTAAATTTGCAATTTAATCATGACTGAAATAGCTGCCCGGGAGGAATGTCAAGTTCAGTCACGACATTGTTCAGAATACTGAATCTGTATTCATTTAAGTGAGATGAGTTACAACATGTTCACAATTAAGCTAGAACTACAGTCAATACCATATGTACATTTTGTAAAGTGTGTGTGTGTTTTTTTTCGGTACAATCTGTGCTCTGAATTTAGCTTCTCTTTTAATGTTGTTTACACACTGTTCTTTCAAAAATTTGTTTGCAAGTCTGAAACATCTCATTTTTTAAAGCTGAATCAAATTAACTTTACAAGTCATAAGTTATATTACATTAAACTAACTTGAAACGTGGAGTTTATGCATAAATAAATTTCGAGAGGACCTATAAATACTATAAATACCCTTGGTTACGTATCACAGCTATCTTCGCTTTGAAGGATCCCCCCCCTTCCACCCCTATTCCTTCTCTTTTCTAGACGGGTGGCACAGCGGCCCAGTGCTTAGCACTGTTGCCTCACAGCAAGAACGTCTCTGGTTTCTGTCCTTACCAAACCAGCCGACGTTTCTCACGTGGGTTTCCCCCGGGTTCCCCGGTTTCCTCCCACCGTCCAAAAACATGCAACTTAAGTTAATTGACTAATCCAAATAGACACCATAGACATGCTCCTAGTAAGTAGCCATCTCCTAAGGACAATCACTATCTGTCCTTCAGCTACTTTAGCAGGGGAGTTCTCGAGATCTACCCGAGCTCACACTACCCTCTCGCTTTGCAACGGGAGGGAGCCCCGGGCTCGAGGATCTTATGAGCTCGGGGCTCTCTCCCGGGACAGCATGCCAAACTAGCTTTATTATCAATCATCAGCTAAGTGTGAACTCTTGAAATCAAGTTAATCTGGTATAACATCTGGTATAATGTTGTTGTGACATTGATTTTACTGTGCATTTTCATTTTCAAGAATTCGCACTTAGATATTGCTAGATAATATTAGCAGGAGAGCACCCTGAGCTCAGAGATAAATGAGCCTAGGGCTCCCGCCTGGTCCATGAGCATGTAAGGGGGTACGAGATCACGTAGTGCTCGAGAACTCCCCCTTGTAAAGGAGAAAAAGAGAGAAATGGGGTTGATAAGGGGATTCAACAAATAAAGATAAGGGAGTCAATACGGGCTATTTATAGTGAGTTTGGATTAATACCATTGGCTTACTAATAATTATGGATGGGAATCCAGCCACAATCAATCATATCGCGTGCTCCTTTCGAAATTAGTTTGTGAAACTTCACTTATATTTCTAAAAAATGGCACTATATTCTGTGAAAACTAATTACACAGCATTTCATTCATTGTTTATTAATATCAAATGCTAATTTCTTTTTTAAATATGATGTAAAGTAATTGGCAAATATGCTTTAAATAACAGCATCCATCATAATTATCTCGACAAACAGCACAGCAACATCTGAGAATCATAATGAGAACAAAATGTACTTCATGAACTATCGGCCATCACAGACAACCATGTACTGTATTCCTCAACAGCATTATCAGAGCTCTTGGGTTTGTGGGCATGCTGGGAGAAGGATGACATAAGCACCAGAAAACAGAGGTGGCAGATAAAAAGGCTGTGTGTGTGTGTGTGTGTGTGTGTGTGTGTGTGTGTGTGTGTGTGT
>CAIGQQ010002480.1:1483725-1573213 GCA_903798035.1 Danio albolineatus
CATTCATTCGTTTTCTTGTCGGCTTAGTCCCTTTATTAATCTGGGGTCACCATAGCGGAATCAACCGCCAACTTATCCAGCATATTTTTACGCAGCGGATGCCCTTCCAGCCGCAACCCATCTCTGGGTAACATCCATACACACACATTCACACTAATACACTACGGACAATTTAGCTTACCCAATTCACCTATACCACATGTCTTTGGACTTGTGGGGGAAACCGGAGCACCCGGAGGAAACCCACGCAACCACAGGGAAAACATGTAAACTCCACACATAAATACCAACTGACCCAGCTGGGGATCGAACCAGCGACCTTCTTTCTGTGAGACAAACGTGCTTCTCACTATGCCACCGTGGCGCCCTATATATATATATATTAGGGTTGTTAATTGATTAGAAAAATTAACTAATTAATTAATTAACTTTTGTTTGTGATTAATCATGATTATTACAGAAATAAAAACACAGGCATGTAAGCTCCATTTGAATTTTAAAACAATCAATGCCAATACCAAACAATAATTATCTCCATGTTGGATTCTAAGTGAACTACAAAAAAAATCCAAATTACAGACATTGCAAATATGGAAATTGGAAGAAAAAAAAATATATATATATATATATATTTATTTATTTTATTTTTTTTCAGTTAAATTAATTTTTTAAAGGTTTTTGGGCAGGGCCAGACAGAATCTGCATATTTTTTTTGCTATTTCTGCACTGATTTTTGTAAAAAATAAGCTGTGGATTTCTGAAGAATGATTTTGAACATTGGGTTACTTAAAACTTTTCAAAGATTTGCAATGGAAATCCAATTTGAACCACTTGTTTGGTAAAGTCTGTCATATAATTTACACTACCTGACAAAAGTCTTGTCGTGGATGCAGTTGTAAGAGTAACAAATAATAACTTCACTTCTAGTTGATAATATGGAAAAGTGGCAGAAGGTAGATTTTTCTGATGAATCAACTGTTGAACTGCATCCCAAACATCACAAATACTGCAGAAGACCTTTTGGAACCCGTATGGACCCAAGATTCTCACAAAAATCAGTCAGATTTGGCAAAGGCAAAATCATGGATCTGCAGAGTGGATGGTAACATCAACAGCCTGAGGTATCAAGACATTTGTGCTGCCCGTTACATTACAAACCACAGGAGAGGGCATCAAAGCTGCTGAAACCAAAGAAGGTCAAAGTGCTGCAGGATTGGCCAGCCCAGTCACCAGACATGAACATTATTGAGCATGTCTGGGGTAAGATGGAGGAGGCATTGAAGCTGAATCCAAAGAATCTCGATGAACTCTGGTAGTCCTACAAGAACACTTTATTTGCCATTCCAGATGACTTTATTAATAAGTTTTTTTGAGTCACTGCAGAGATGTATGGATGCAGTCACCCAATATGAATTCTCTTTCCACCACACCATGACTTTATATTCTATACTTTATATTATTTCTTTTACGTGACAAGCCTTTTGTCTAAGCAAAGTCAGACCAAAATCAAGGCATGGTCATATTTTATTTTGGTAAAATAAGCGTAATGCAGAGGCCTTTGCCTTTCATATAAGCCACTTCTGATACCAAATGATCAACTTGAAGTCAGGTTATTATTTGTTGTTCCATAAACTGTATTGTAGATAAATTGTTTAAACTATTGTATATTATTCTACTGATAATAAATTATAAGAAATAATAATAATGTAGCCAGTCTATGCATGTTTTCCAGTACTGGGTTGCAGCTGGAAGAGCATCTGCTGTGTAAAACATGTGCTGGGTAAGTTGGCGGTTCATTCCACTGTGGTGACCCCTGATGAATAAAGGGACTAAGCTGAAGGAAAATGAATAAATAAATGTAGCCTATATTTAAACACAATTACATACGTAAATACATTTATTCACTGATTGGCTAGAAAATCTGCAGATTTGAATCAAAATCCTACAAACTTGAAGCAAAAAAATAAAAAGTTAAATATTTTGACAAGACTATGTTGTATTCTGTGGATAAATGAGGCAAGTAACTACAATCCAAAGCATTGCGAATGACAGTTACATTAAAAGTAAAGGATTGGTATTGAAAGCAGATGAGAGCTACAGCATCCTTTTGTTGAAATGAATATTTTAAACACATTTATACTGTATACTACTACTAGCAAAACATATATATGGTTTGTAAAACCCATACTTATGCCTATGGAGATGATAATAATTAGCTCTAAATTTAAATGAAGGATGTGTGTTACTCATCATCAGATACACAATATTAAGGTTACTAGAAAATGTACTCTATTTTTCTCCTAGTTAAACAGCTACTTATATAATCATGTGTTATGTAGAAGTAGATGAATTAAAATGTTGTAAATCCAGCCGCTGTAATCCCCATCACCCACCATAGAGGAAAATACTGATCATTATTAATTTGATAAATAATAATAACATGATAATTATCAAGATGTTTGAATGACAAAATCAGGTTCTTACACATATTTGATAATCACATTATAAGATATTTCACAAGATCATTTGGATGTTGGTTAATATTTGCAGAAAAGGGGGAAAACAAAATATGCTTATATAAATGGAAATGAAATCAATGGTGATAAAACATGTAAATCATGAAACCTGTAAAGTGCATTGAAAGGCCCCATTTACATGAATACATTTAAGTAAAAAACAAACACAACTTTTGCTATGGTTACATCTTCTGTCCACACTACCATGGAGTTTTGAGCCCCGAAAACGGAGTGTTTTGGAAATGCTGAAGAAGCCATTTTGGTTTTAAAAGGCTGCTGCTCCGTGTCAGTGAACGGTCAAAAAACGGAGACATCTAAAAATGGCTGCAGACATTCGCATTACAGACATTTGATTGGGGCTTTTTTTCAGTATTAAGTAGGCTACACAAAGTTCAGTCTTGCATCCTTTCCTTATAAGTTCAGACTTTGCAATGGAAATTGATATGGAAAACAAACTCCCGAGAACATGTCGGGTAAATCTTCAAAGGGAACAGTGTACTTTATAACATCATTCACATCACACTGGCTACGTTGTTTCACTATCTTAACATACATTCATTCATTCATTCATTCATTTTCTTTTCGGCTTAGTCCCTTTATTAATCTTGGGTCGCCACAGTGGAATGAACCGCCAACTTATCCAGCATTTGTTTTACACAGCGGATGCCCTTCCAGCTGCAACCCATCTCTAGGAAACATCCATACACACTCATACAATACAGACAATTTAGCCTACCCAATTCACCTATGCCACATGTCTTTGGACTTGTGGGGGAAACCGGAGCACCTGGAAGAAACCCACGCAACCACAGGGAGAACATGCAAACTCCACACAGAAATGCCAACTGACCCAGCCGAGGCTCGAACCAGCGACCTTCTTTCTGTGAGGCGAACGTGCTACTCACTACGCCACCGTGGCGCCCCCACTATCTTAACAATGAAATGAAAACATAAGGAACTGCCTATTTTCATTTTAATATTAATAAGACACCAAAAATGTTAAGGCATCGTGTAGCTACATGTTTATCACACATATTTACCGCCATCTTCACTGTATGCTTATGTATAACAAATCTGAGCCTATAACATACCTGCCTCCTTTCATTTTCACTGAAAAATATGAAACATACCCTGTCTCTTTTGCTGAATATCAGTTTTAATAATCAATAATGCCAATCAATAATACAACAATTTTTTATACACTATATGAAATGAAGGCAAGCAATCAGTCAATATGCAGAATCAGTGTACGTGGTTACATAAATTAATATATTATCTTTGTATTTCTCAACCACGTTCCTGAAGGACCACCAGCTCTGCACATTTTCCATGTCTCCTTAACCAAACACACCTAATTCAGATCATCAGCTCGTTAGCAGAGACTGAAAGACCTGTAATGAGGGTGACAGACAAAGGAGACATCCAAAACATGCAGAGTTGGTGATCCTCCAGGAACGTGTAACAAGTAATAGATGCAAAAGACCAAATAGTCATTAGATGGAAACAAGATGAATTAAATATCATGTTAAACAGCTATAGTGAGATGAGATCCAATGGTAGATCCTTGATGAACTGTCCGATGTGCTCTGCTCTCACCTGGAGAGGTGTGCTGAAAGCACCTGCTGGCTGCCTGGAGCTCAGATGTCCGCATACACTGCAGCGCATGACAGAGTGTGTGTGGTCATGTGATGTGCGTTTTCAGCGGAACAGTGTGGACGGAAGGCATTTCAAAATTGCTAGATGAATCACAAGTGTGGACGTGGATCGTTTTCCTTCGAAAATGCCGTTTTAAAACTAAAACATATTAGTGTAAACAGGGGGCTCAGCAGTAATACTTAAAGGGCCATGAAACACCAAAACACATTTTTTGGGCTGTTGACAGTCATATATGTGTCCCACGCTGCTATCAACACTATTAGGACACATATAATTGACTAAAAAGTGAAAATTATTTCGAGCAAATTCGTTCTTCCGGTTTGAAACGAATTTTTGAGGCTGCGTCACGCCGTTGAGGTCTTTGCATATGGTCCAGCGTGGAGAGTGGACGTCTCTCCTGGAAGCGAACAAGTTGACGTCAGTCAGCGTGCGGCATTAATTCATGACATGGCCTTTGTTCAAACCAATCAGAGCACTCTATTGTGTATGACGCGGAGCTTAATTAATATGCATGAACTACATATACAGGAAGACGTGTTTGCCTGTGCAATTTTCAAACGGCAGAGAGACGCTACGTTTTGTCGCCAGCCGAGAGGATTGGTTCGTCGGTGTTGCGTTGATAAATGTGCCGCAACAAAGTTTTTGTTTCCATTTCCCCGAGATGAGAGTAAAGCTCACGTGTGGACCCAAGCAGTTGGAATACAGTGGTGTATTACCACGCATCATAAATACGTTTGCAGAGAACATGTCACCTGATCGGTAAGTAGGCGTTTAGTGGTGTTTGTTTGTTTATGAAGATGGCAAAGTTAGTTGGTTTCGTCTGCAATACAGTGTTTAAAGACAGACCTTAGTCAAATGATTAGAACTGTTGCTGAGTTTACAGCACGTTAATATCACTACAGTATTATAGACTGAAAGATCCGTGTAAAGTGTAAACATCTTAATCAAACGATTACTGTCGTGTAGATTTTTCGCCGCATTTAGTGACAGATTAGTGTATACACACACAGGGCTTTCTGACGCTACCTACCGAGTGCATCTAGTTACCGAGAAATGCAGGATTTATTTTCCTGAAATATGCCGTTTGTTTCAAATCCTCCATTAAATCTGCACTCCTTCAGCAGTTACTAACATTTAATATCTGGTTTGTCACGGGGGACACGCAGGAAATGTTCGTGAATAAACGTTAAAGTGCCAAACTGCAGTTAAAGTCCACGAATTAATAATTTGGCAAATAATTAGATGACTGAAGTCCATGTGAACATAGTCCCTGTCTTTCTCACCCTGCGTCTGTGTGTGTGTGTTTGAAAGTCAGCGCGTGCACAAATGGAAACTCCCATTTATATGTAAAACCTTCCCTCTTTCCCTCCCCCGACACTCCTACCTAAACCGAGCTGGACACGCCCACTTTCCTGAGCTTTTACAGACTGTAGGTGTGAAAACACCACGCTGAGACTGGGGGGTTTCGTGGCCCTTTAAGTACTACACTAGTGGGAGAACAGCAATTAAGAAAGCATCTGATCATAGCATTGTGTACCTATAGAATTCAGCTAGCATACTGAACAATCTCTGACAGAGAGATTAAGTCTTTAAATATTCATATGATAAAAAAATGCAGAAAATGAATATTTTTGCTGCAGGAGTGGGAAGGCTTTTTTGAGAGAACCTTTAACAAGAGACTGAAGTGACACTGATTGCTGGAGTGGGTGATGGTGAAGCCTGGCGTCAAACACTGATCTCACTGCTGTTCTCTGAAGGTACTCATTCAATATATTTTGCTTAGCACCCCCTTCCCCCCTTGTCTTTTCCATTTTCCTTTCTCTCTGTTCTCTCTGACCATCTGTAACCATAGAACGACAGCCTTGATCACCACACCACGCACATGTACGCCGGGGGAGCTGACAGCATATATGACTTTGCAGTTTTCATCCTAATGAGAAAAAAAAACAACCATCTCAGATCCTCATTTCACATTAGTCAAGAAAATGACCACAACTTTGACATCTTTAGTAGGCAAAATGTGCATTTGCAGACATATGCATCAAATAGTTTTTCCTCTGTGGAAAATGGAGCAAGAATATTGATGACTCATCTTCTCCACAGGGGTGAACACAAAGTTTTGTCCATTGGGGCGTGTAAAAAAAATTCTCTCTGGAATGAGAATGTCCTCACCACCACCTTAATTGTGAATAAAAAGCACCTCAACTGAGCTAATTCTACAGCAAAATACATTATTTTCAAATGGACAAAGTTATATTTAATTTTATTTTTCATTAAAATATCCAAAAACCACTAGAACGTTGTTATATAGTTTATATAGTATAGATTTAGTCTATAGTTATATAGTCTGTAGCAGTGGTAAGGAACATATGGCTCGGGAGCCACGTGTGGCTCTTTGACCAAAATATGTGGCTCTCCAGTTGTCTCCTTTCAATGATATTTTACAGTTTAAAAAATCAGTTTCCTATTGAAAATCCAATTACAACTCCCTTTTTATTGTATTTTTACCGCCAAATGAACAACTCAGTTTTCTAATAAAAGAACGTCTCAACCAATGTGCGTGTGCAACACTCTGGATAAACTTAACACAGGGTTCATACGGTCATGAAAAACCTGGAAAAGTCATGGAATTTTGACTGGACTTTTTCCAGACCTGGAAAAGTTTTGGAAAAACTGAAAAACCCACAAAGTTTTGGAAAAGTCATGGAAATTAGTTGATTAATTAGTTGAACAAATATCTGCAAATTTAAATATAGGTTAGTTGTCTTTACTTAATTTCTGTCCGTGGTCAAGCACAGCTCACATTATTTGTGCTGTGTGAATATTATCTAAATACATTTTCAATTAAAATAATAGATTGTTGCATGTTTTATGATATGCTGTAATAACTTTAAACATGCACCGTTTTTCTCATTATTTACCACATAGACATTACATGAAACATTAGGTCATGAAAATGTACTTGGAAGTCCTGGAAAAGTCATGGAAAAGTCATTGAAATTTAATAGTAAAAATGTGTATGAACCCTGTTACAACCTTGCGCACATAAATTCAAAAATCATTTATGAGTGGTGATGGCGAAAAGAAAAACATTCACTCTTAATGGACTTGCTCAATATGTGTTGCTTAATTTTTTAAAAATGATTATTATTTTGGAGTTGTCCATGGACAAAAATGAAGATTTTGTTTAAACCTGTATTAGGGCTGTGCAATTAAAAAGCGCGATTTAAGCACATGCCGTTTCTAAATCGCAAAGGCTGCAATTTTCTCTATTAATTTATTTTGATTTTTGTTCACGTTCTTATGCGCGTGACTTGAATATGTTAACCAATCAGAGCTGACGCAGCACACTGGGCAATTACAGCTAAGCTGAGTGGGAAAAAGATGTTAACCAATCAGAGCTCACTCCGCACATGACGAAGTTGAGCGGGAGAACTGAATAGGTGGTTTTGATTTACATTAATTTTTATTTATTGTTATGACTGGAATTGAGGTTAGTTCATCTTTATTTGATCATGTTGTCTGTTTTTAATACAATTTATTAAAGTTTAGTTTACTAAGCAGTTAGTACTACTGTGTACAGTATGTGTTTAACTAGAGGTGAGGTTAGTTTATCTTCATTTAATGTTGTCTGTTTTAAAGACAATTTTACTACAGTTTTATTTATTAAACTTAATACTATGTTATTTCATTGTGAAATGTTTTGTTATGCACTTCTTGTGCACTGAATACATTTAGAATGTGTGTATGTAGCGCGTTTGAAAAAGCAAAAACAGTTGCCAAAATCGCGAATAAAATCGCAATATTCGTTCCAAAAATCGTAGTATGATTTTTTTGTCCATATTGCACAGCCCTAACCTGTATTATTTATAGTAGTATACTCCAATGGCTCTTTAAAAAATGCATTTGCTAAAAAAAATCAGAAATGGCTCTTTGGGGAAAAAAGGTTCCCGACCCCTGCTCTATAGTATAGAATAACGTGTGGACATGCTAATGATGTCCGACGTCAAAATATGTTGTGTGTTTTATTAGACTGCAGAGATTTCTTTGTAAGGTGCAGCCAGTTAGTCCAATGGCGGTGTCTACTGCTGGATGAAGGTTCACTGCCTGTTCTGTCTTTCCAGTGCACATTGTTGATTTACTTCAAATTTAACTCATATCTGACTCCAATTTTAGTATGAGGTGGTTTAGAATATTGAAATGCTTATCCTTGTCTTATCTGACTCCAATTTTATAATTTACATTACTATATTAATTTAGCAGTTTATGAGATATTTTGGTATATATTTGAATAATCTTATAACTCCTACTGATTATTCCTATGTACAACTTAGTTAGATTCCAAACAATAATCAGAGATTAACCACTAGTAACCTATAGCTCTAGCCCCCCACGATTGAGATAACCATGTAACAACTTAACTATTGTCGAAATATTAACCAAGGTTAACCACTAGTACCATATAAGATATGCTGCCCCTTCGGCTTGCTATACCCTAATGCATTAACCCTAGCCTTCCATAGTACTTTTACTCTTATTATACTCATTTGTTGTGAATCTATATCACATTACGTCGGCTGTAATGTATCACCAGCGTGAGTTCACCAGTCTGATCAATAATTAGAGGTTAATGATTAATACTATTTAATAGACAGACAGACGATGCCATTATTTAAATAGTAATCTCATTCGATTCTTACAATCGTCGATGTAACAACTTAGTTAGATTCCAAACGATAATCAGAGGTCAACCACTAGTAACATGTAGCTCTAGCCCCCCACAATTGAAATAACCATGTAACCACTAAATTGTGGTCGAAATATTAACCAGAGGTTAACCACTAGTACCATATAGGATGTGCTGTCTCGCTACATCCTAATGCGTTAACCCTAGCCCCCATAGTGATTGCAATGAATAACATAATTAAAGTCAAACAACAAGTCGGAATTTCTAGGATTTTCATCTAACATGTGTTATGTTTCATCTATCATTAAATCTAGTACATTCCTAACTTATCAGAGCAAATATTTCAGAGTAAACAAGAATAAATTCAAATATAACAATTTATTAGTCAGGTAAATGCGTATTATGCCAATTCATTCAGTCAATCCATACACGATCAATACAAAACATCAAATTCTCAAAGATAAATCCATAATCAAAAGATGCATACCTGACTTCAAATAGTATGGAGCATAAGAGTTCCACTCTACGGGCTACTCTGGTTACAGAAGTCGCCCCGAACAGCTTGAAACTCTCCCTTAAGTAGTCAAACCAAGAAGTAAGGGGTGTGTGCTGAATAACAAGGGCATTTATATTCAGTAAGAGTTTCTGCCTATAAGGCATTTGAATAGGAACCCCCAGTTAAAGTCACACCCTTAGCAGTGGTGCAAAGGATACCTGAAGTTATATATCTATTATTTTGATTATGTCTATTTTTGAGGAAATGAGACCATTGTGCCAGTCGCACTGAGACATTTCAAATGAGATCAAACATGATAGATGAAGTCACTTGGATTGATACTTTGAAACGACCATTCTGTGTGAGTTAAGTGAAGAGAGGGTGAATGAACAGAGGGGGTTTTCGGGAGATACTTCAAACGCAAATGAGGGAAAGGAGAGGGGTGAACATTCCCGCATTCCCACCTGGTGAGATGTGGAGCCGATTGTCTCCGTGTGTCCAGCTCATGTTTGAATTGTCAAAGACATCAAAGTATTTGAGATAACTCAAGTCTTACATCTTCTTTGTGAATAATACACACAACTCTATGGACAAATCCATATGGATATTAATATGAGGATGCCATGTTTGAGCACTCCAGACACATCAAAGCCATTTTGGAATAGTCAACATGTCACTCGCAGTAAAAGTCAATTTCAATGTTTCAAAGCCACAACTTTGTGGAAACTCTGGATGTACTGCCCTGATTAAAAACTGCTGTAGAAATGGGATAACCCTTTACAGGTTATAACAGGTAAGCTTTTATATTAATTAACTTAATGTTGTGTTTGCTTTTAATGCATTAAAATGGTATAGTGCATAAAGAAATGTTTTGACTGATATAAGGTCAACAAGATCTACACACGCTTTGTGTTCTTCATCTCAGATATTTACTAAAGGTAATTCAAGTTTAAAATACAAATGCTTATCAACATTATAGAATACTATAAAATAATATTATGTTGTTCTCATTCTGAGATAAGGCATACACAGGGAGCTTTCAAACACTGCGACTGGATTGATGCTATAATGAGTTTGAGAGAAAAATTTTCCGTATATGTTATTCTCATAAGTTAATGGTGTTCAAATATACTCTGGAGGGCCACTGTGCTGCAGCTTCTATCCTAATTATACACACCTGATCGTGGCCTTGCTAGGCTTAAGTGGTGGTCACTTTAAAGTTGAGGCACTGATAAAACAAGCGATTGCTGAACTGATGGAAGTCTATGGCTGCATTTACACTGCAGATCTTGATGGTCAATTCCGTTTTTGTGACTGTATCTGATTTTTTTGATGACCTGCTTACATCATCTTTTAAAAGTGACTCGTATCCGATTGTCTGCATTTACACTGCACACAGCAAAGGCGCAATGAGCAGGGGGAAAAAAAGAGTGGGCGTTGACTAACAGCTCTTTTATCCATTCCTGTTTTTAATCTGTTCGCAGGGTTTGTTTGTTTCATCTTTTAGCCTAGAAGAAGGTCATCACAGCAATATAAGATTTTACATTCATACTTTCAAAGATTTTCTTTAAATAAAAAAAAAAATCTACTATAATAAAGGGGCGCCACGGTGGCGTAGTGAGTAGCACGTTCACCTCACAGCAAGAAGGTCGCTGGTTCGATCCCCTGCTGGGCCAGTTGGCATTTCTGTGTAGAGTTTGCATGTTCTCCCCGTGGTTGCGTGGGTTTCCTCCGGGTGCTCCGGTTTCCCCCACAGTCCAAAGATATGCGGTACAGGTGAATTAGGTAGGCTAAATTGTGCCTTGTGTATGTGTGTGAATGAGAATGTATGGATGTGTTTCCCAGAGATGGGTTGTGGCTGGAAGGGCATCCGCTGCGTAAAACAAATGCTGGATAAGATGGCGGTTCATTCCGCTGTGGCGACCCCGGATTAATAAAGGGACTAAGCCGAAAAGAAAATGAATGAATGACTATAATAAAAAACCCTTTTGTGCTGCAAAAATGGTTCTCCTGTGTTTCTCATCTAAGGGTTCTTTCACACCTGCCTTGTTTAGTTCAGTTGAATCGCACTAGAGTTCGTTTTCCCTCTTGGTGCGGTTCGTTTGGGCAGGTGTGAATGTAGCAATTGCACTCGAGTGCGCACCAAAAGCGGACCAAAAAAGCGTACCGAGAGCTACTTGAAGAGGTGGTCTCGGTGCGCTTACAAGCGAACCCTGGAGCAGTTTGTTTGTGGTGAGAACATGATCCAAACTAAAACAGACTCAACCGCAAAAAGTACTGCGCCATTTTAGACTAATCCAGCTGCCGTAGTCCGATGCACTGCTTACATCTTATCTCATCTTATGGGCTTTGGAGGAAAAATATTTGTTGACAATACCCTACCATTAATTTTAAACAGAGAGAGAGAAAGAGAAAGAGGGAAAACATTACCTGATGAATCGTTGTTAATATTTCTGAAGGTTGACCATGTTGCAGTTTAGCTAAATTAATTCATGCCTCCTCCTAATGCTGTCAACATTTGCAGTGCGTTATAATGTTGATGTCCAGCCGCAGCTGCGCTCCATTCTCTAAATTTATAGTTTGTCTAAAGTGATGTATACAAACTATATAGTATACTATGACCAGGGATACAATCAGCCATTGCAGCAACATTTTGTGTCTGTCAGTTTGTTTACTTGCAGGAGTTCCATTGGCATTTTCCTGCATGTTAATTCCGACCAATCGAAAAACAGTTTAGGAAATACGTTCAATAACATCTGGCCAATGAGTGATGTGGATTTTGTCATGACTGCATTTTGGTTCTTTCGAACTGGTTCGAACCAAAGCAATCAGTGTGGTGTGAAAAGGACCCAAAACGGCAGATAAATGCTACAATGTATCATTTGTTGCCCTTGGACAAATCTTGTATACCAAATGACCAAATGAACCAGATCACAGATGTGAAAGCACCCTAAATTTTGCCGAACATTTTGTATAATTGTCAGGAACACGTCTGCCAACACTGTGGTGAAAACCTTGAAAGCATGCCACGGTTAACCCTGAGCAAATACCTTAAAACTCTGTGTTACATTTTACCCCGCGTTACTTTGTGCCCCGCGCTCCCCTACAAAATCATTTTCTCTGATAACTGGAACAAAGAATATTGGTGACTCGTCATCACCATGAGGTGTTCACCAAGTTTTGTCTATTGAGGTAAAAAATGCTCTCTGGAATGAGAATGTCCTCACCACTTTAATTATGGCTAAAAACATTTTCTTTTCCTGCAAAACCCTCACAGTCATCATCACTCTCTGTGGAGAAAAAACATTGCATCATCCCTATCTGCATGGATTACCCACAGTGCAACATGGATTGCTTAGAGAAAAAAAAATTGATAGCTCTTAGATCTGCTCATAAGCTGCAAAACCTCGACGGGTCGAGATTCACTGGGCATCTTTAAAAGATGAAGATGAAATATTAATATGGCATCCCTGCAGTTCCCTCCGATAATACCCCAAACTGCATACGCGCAAGCTGACTGTAACCAAAACATCCCTGTATGGAAACTTGATCATATGCCTGAGATTTAAAATGCGCAGAGATAGTTTTTTTAATATCTTGATTGAATTTTGATGCTGAGGCTATCGAGGACTATGAACAGGATGGCTGGATTCGCAGCCTAAGCCCTTAAGCGATGCACTTAGCACCAGAGGTTTCAGTAAACCATTATGAGTGTATGGAAACATCAGAGATGTAATTCCACTTAGACCAGGGCATTAACAGAGACTTGATGAATATGCACAATGGCGGAAAGAGCTGGATGATATAGATCCTAAGAGAGGTCACTTACTGCTACTTTCTGTGTTCAAACATTTCAAATTCTTATTACTAAATGATGCAAAGGGGCTTTATAGCTTAGAGGTGCAGTCTACTGGATATGCATACAGTAAATATGTGCAGTGCAAAATATCAATGCAAAAAATATTTATAAATTATAAGTTTTTTTAAAAAAAACATAACGTAAAATACTCATTTATGGGATTAGAACACAATATCTCAAATTACAGCTTTCCTTACTGTCAGAAAAATATAACATATAATAGTATAGGTGGCATGGTGGCTCAGTGATTAGCACCGTCGCCTCACAGAAAAAGAGGTTCAAGTCCCGGCTAGGCCAGTTCCAGTGGTGTAAAGTAACTAATTACAAATACTCAAACTACTGTAGTTGAGTAGTTTTTCTCAGCAATTGTAATTTACTGAGTGGTTTTAAAAATGTGTACTTTTACTTTCCCTTGAGTTCATTTTTAGTTCATTATCTGTACTTTTACTCCACTACTTTCCTTCAACCTGCAGTCACTCCTTTATTTCTTTCTTGTCTATGCTCATTGTCTAAAGTAGAAAGATCAGTCCTGTGAGTCCTGTCCAATTAAATCACACATAGAAAGTAAATCATATCACACTGAACAACCTCCAGACATGGGCGCTTTATAAACGCAGCAAACCTTTAGGAAACATTAAAAATGTCCAAGAACATGACCAAAATCTTTACATGCAATGATCCAGAGACTGTTTATAGACTGCATGTCACTGAAAAGGATGGATGTCGACTGTATGATGACTGAAATCACCAAACAGCCTTAATCCATCACTAAATGAAACAGATGAAGAATGGAAGGAAGGGCCAAATAAAAGGAAGGACCGAACAAGGAATCAAAGGAAAGATCGAAGAACCAAATAATTGTAGGAAGGATTCAAGGATGGACTAACAAACTAAGAAAGGAAAGAAGGAAGGACCGAACGAATGAACAAAGGACTTTATGAAGGAAGGAACAAAAATATGAAAGAATGAGCGAAGAAATGAAGGGAGGAAAGAAGGAAGGACCAAACGAATGAAGGAAGAATTCAAGGAAGCACTGAACAAACTAAGGAAGGAAGGAAGGAACGATCAAACGAATGAATGAACGAAAGGACCTAATGTAGGAAGGAACAAAAATATGAACGAACGAACGAGTGAATGAAGGAAGGAAGGAAAAAATGAATGAAGGAAGGAGAGAACAAACAAATAATTGAAGGAAGGTTGGAAGGAACGAACGAAAATAGGAAGATCCCTAAATACAACGTAACATGTAAACGTAACATCCTGTAAACTCATCAACTTTTCACAGTGTAATACTCACTACTCTTGAGTAATTTTAAAAGGTCTACTTTTCACTCGTACTTTGAGTAATATATACTACAGATACTTTTACTCTACTTGCACTACAATTTTGGGCAAGTAATTGTACTTTTACTTGAGTATGATTCTTCAGTAATCTTTCCACCACTGGTGAGTTGGCATTTCTGTTTGAAGTTTGCATGTCTCCATGGGTTTGACAGCCGCATGATCCGACTTCCCCCACAGTCCAAAGACATTTGGCATAGGTGAAAAAGAAATTGGCATATGGGTTTCCCAGCACTAGGAGTTCATGAGTTAAGGCCCCAGTATACTTTAATTTAAGTTCTTTTTCATTCTTTGTTTGAGGGAAAAAAAAGTTCAAAAAGGCTGAGTAATGGAACAGTAACTTTCCAAACCTTCTCTGACACCTGCTGTGCAGTAGGTGTGGTTTTGAATGTCTAGTGCAGGGGTGTCCAAACCTGGTCTTGGAGAGTTTAGTTTAAACTTGCTTTAACACACCTGCCAGGAGGTTTCTAGTATATCTAGTAAGAGCTTGATTAGCTGCTTCAGGTGTGTTTTGATTAGGGCTGGAGCTAAAGGACTCCGGCCCTCCAGGACCGATTTTGGAAACACCTGGTCTAGTGCTACTTATGTATGTGTACTGCTAAACACAACAACAATGGAGGCTGAGAGAAAAGAACAGTTTCATCTAGAACAACCATCTCCACGAAAAGCACCACAACAGTGCATCACGTTGCTTTATATTTATGTGGACAGACTGGTTTAGACCTTTATCAGATGTGGTGAAACACATTCGTGCTTTTCCAAATCTGATTGGAAAGTCTTTCCACGAGTGATCATTCATGTGCCTCTTTTACTCATATTGCTAACTTGGTGTTTTTGTGCTGGATGTTTTTCTTCTGTCTGACTATAAACAGTGAGAATACGAAGTATATAAGAGGGTGGGGTTCAATAATACACTCATTGATTGCGAAAAGTCGTCACTGACCAATGGTAGCTCAAAGGTGTTTAGGCCCAAAACAACACCCCCCAAAAAGTTTACTTTGCTGAGCTGTTTTGAACTGCCGAACTCAAAAAGAAATCGTTTTGGCCATTTTTTTATTTTATTTTATTTCATTTTTATTTATTTTTTTGTTTGTTTGAAGTATACCAGGGCCTTTAATGTATGGACTGGGTTTAATGGACTGGGTTGCAACTGTCATGTTCACCAGCGATCGAGGACTGCAGAGATTGCTGGTGAACTACAATTCAATCATGAACTACAAATCCCTTCATTCTGCTACACATACACCAGGTTTCACTTCCACTGATCTCACACACACAGCTGAATCCTGTCACTGTTGATTGTTTGGACTATATATACACCCTGCACGCTTTTGTTGTCACTGAGTCGTTTGTTTTTGTATGGTATGTTGTTCATGTGTTGGGTATCTTGCCTTAGTATCTTGTTTGTTTATTATTGTTCTTTTGATACTTTGATTTTTGGATGTTTCGTTCTTTTTCTGTTCTCTGCACGATTATTTCTTTATTAAATGCACTTGAATCCTACCTTTTTGTATTCGTCTCATCAACGAACCGTGACAGCAACTGGAAGGGCACATGATGTGTAAAATAAAAAACAACAACATCTGCCAGAGAAATTGGCGGCTCATTCCACGGTGGCGAGTCCTGATAAATCAGAGACTAAGCCAAAGGAACGTGAGTGACTGGTATAACATGTTACTTTAATGTCTGCATAAATCAGAAGTGCTTAGTCTTTTATTTCAGTTTGTTGATGTGCTTTCAACTGAAACAGAATATTAAGTAGGGCTGGGGTTTTCTTTTTGCACACCATTCCCTCATGGCAAACTAATGGTAAGAGGGGTGGGATAAAGGTGCTGTATGTAAGTTTTGACTCTTCTAAAGCATAAAAATACCATAATATGTGTGCAGATATTTAAGGAACATGCTAAGTGAGCATTCCTGTTTATCTGAAAAACAATGCTAAAAGTGCTATGCTAAAACAATGCTAAAAACAATGCTAAAAAGTCAGATACTCTGCTTTGAGAATGTGCATTACGGAACGGATATCTTTGTTTTAACCCGCCCAATGCCAGTTTAGCCAATTAGAAACATTAGCTGAGCAGGTTACATTGTAACACTGTGTCATAACAAAACACTGGCTGTTTCTCAATTCCAAGAACGCAGAGAACAGACTCGTGTTCTTGTGGAGACCGGTCTTGCCAGGTCACATCGGAAGAACGAACTCGGGAGACCGCGAGGACAGAGAACGCGTCCTGTGAGGAATGGGATGCTGCGTTCTTCCTGATGGTCACATGACCCTCGCGCGTCTTTAACCGAAAATTATTTAAACATTACAGCATCCATACAGTGATTTAGTGTTTTTCCTCGTTTCACACTATATACTCTGCATAAAGACATTATAAATATACGCTACACAATACAAATAACACAGATTTTAATACGAATTTCAACAAATAAACACCCTTAATGTGTTTATGCCTTTATTAAGATTTTCACGTTATTGTTTACTTTTACCGTCTCATTTAGGGAAACTCCTGAAGTAAATAAGTACATCTCTGAACTTATTCAATAAAATGCTGCGCCTCCCACCTCCAGTCGCAATGAATTCTGGGACTTTCAGAGCGAGTTCAGTGCTCAAGTCTGCATCGGTGCGTCCTCGATACCGGTCTTGAGTATTGGAACTGAGCTTCGGCGGATGATGATGACGTTACACGAGAACACGAGGATGCAAGACCGCTGAAGAACGCATATTGAGAAACAGCCACTATGTGACGAGATTTGCAGTGATAAGCAGTTTGGCTGTTTGCACCAGATGAAACACAACAAAAATTTAAATACAGCTTTTTTAGAAGCACAGAATAGTGCACTCCCTGCACTACAATGAAAAGGGTAAGGTTTATAATCTAATTATTACATATTAAACCACTTTGACATTATTAAATGTACATGCTGCATCACTGTTATGTTTTAATTTACATTGAGTCACAGTTCTAACGTTCAAACGGTTTAATTTCAACATCTGAGGTGAACTATCTGCTGCTGCTTTCAGTAGTATGACAATAAATTTCATGTAAAATGGCTTTGTCAGTTTATCCTGTTGTTCAGCTGAAAGAAATAGAAGCCGTTTCTGAAATATAAATTTCGGGTGTTGGTTAGAACATAAACTCCTTTTATTAAGGAAAATATTTGTGTGCCGTTGCTTATTTAGAACACGGTATAATCAGGCTTGATAGTTAGGCACACTTTTGTTGATGTCGTCAATCTGACAACCTGCGATTGAGTGTGTTTTGAACCAGGCGTCCAATACCTATACCAACCACTGGGTGTCAAACTTAAATACTGCACCTTTAAGAATATTGTGGCTGAAGCCGTCAAACTGACGTCAACAGAGAAAAGCCGCCACTCCAATCGCAGGAGAAAATGGTCAGACTTTGATTCAAGATTACCAAAATATTTTTTTTTCCAGTGGATTAACTTGCACAGATTAATTTTTCACCTAAAGATTAACAATGTGTGCTATCAAAATAAACATTGTAAATTTTGATTTCACACAGACTTTACGTTTCAAATACGCACCATTTACAATGGATCATTTAGCTTTTATATATTCTTTTTTTCTAAAGGTGCAATTTTATATAATATATATTAGAAAGCAGAGATTTGAGAATCGTTGATTGCAGCACAGGGAGGGTTTGGGTTCTGCATTTCCAGGCACCAAACATGTTGTTTTGCTGACCTGTAGTGTTGAAGTTAATGAGGAGGGTTGCTGAGTGTCCCTGAATGACTGTGTCCTAGAAATAGGCAACGGTGTATCAGCGGAACGACTCCCTACAGCGCTTACACACAGCTCGTGCTCAGAGGACAAACACCACCAGACAACAACAGCCTTTACCATGACTAGGCAGGAAAACATTGGGTCCTCCACTAAAAACAACATCACTACAACTCTGTTGATAAATCATGCAGGAGGAAGTACAATCAAGCTGTATGTTCACTGACAACGTTTACATGGACATCAGTCATCGAATTATTAGCCTTAATCTTAATAAGACAATAATATGATTAAGGTGTTTACATGAGTTGCTTTTTGAATGTTCCTTCCATTATCCCATTTCACATGTTATAGCATATAGACATAGACATTTCTGGTGTTTAATTTTTAATTTGTCGACTTTAACTGCAGTTTGGCACTTTCACTTTCATTCAGGAACATTTTATGCATTTCCTCTATGACAAACGAGATATTGGATGCGAGTATGAACTGCTGAAGAGTGTTGTTTTAATGGAATTTGTTAGTTATCACACACTGTATGGGAAAAAAAAACCCTCTGCATTTTGCGATGCAGGTGTCTGTGGTCCTTCACTGACTCGGTAGGTGTAGAGAATAGTGCCAAACAGCTCTGTGTGTATGGATTATCCTGTCGCAAAATGCAGCGAAAATCCTACATGACGGTAATAGTTTGTTTAAGGTCTATACATGTCTGTACTGGACTTCAATAATGCGACTAAAATCCTTATGTCTTAATACGATTTCTGTTTAGTTATGACCTTAATCAAATTAAATGAATCAAAAATCACTGTTAACATGGTAGACTCCTAATCAGGTTATTGTCTTAATCGTATTAAAATCAGATTATTGGTGTCCATGTGAACGTACTCACTGTTAGATACAGTCAAGCAGAAGAAATAAATAATGACCAATGTTTTGTCAGTGATATATGTAAATAGAGAAGTTCTCAGTAACATCATACTGGCCAGATTTCGATGATCCTAAAAAGTGTTTAGTCAAACTGTGCCATCCCCATTTACATGGGGCATCAACGATAAGGGGCTGATTACATTAAACGCGCTTTTTGCGTTGAGAGGTGCCTTTTTTGAATGATTTATTAATGGCCGTGAGTGTTGTGCGAACTGATTATGCGCACTGCAGAAAAAACACGTCTCGTCTTTTTCATTGTCCAATCAAATGAAAGCAGAGGCGGGGTTTGCGTTGAGGTGCCTGCAGTGTTTGTGTTGTCAAGACAACTACAGAGACTTTAGAAGATTAAGGAGAGACTTGTTGTTGCTGTTTTGAGTTATCCGGTGCTGTGTGACTCACAAATCTTGAATTTTAGATTAGATTAGATTAGATTAGAACTTTATTGTCATACACATGTACAAGTACAAAGCAACGAAATGCAGTTTAGGTCTAACCAGAAGTGCAATAGCAGCAAGTGCAGAATACAGGTATAAATTATAAGGTGCAGTTATAGAAAAACTATGGTGATATTTACAGATGGATGTACTATGAACATTATATACAGGTTGCATTGGTTAGATTGCCCAGATTTACAATAAATGATTAGACGTACAGGTTGATATTAATAATAAGTGTGCAGATAGATAAACAATTACAAATGTACATGTACAGTGGGTATGTACAGTTCAAATAAATTAATCAGTGCAATGTAGGTTGCTTATTAATAATCAAAATTGCAGATAAACATAATTACAAATGTATATGTACAGTGGGTGTGTACAGTTCAGATAAATGAATCAGTGCAATGAATTTGTGCAATTTTTAAATGTGCAAATGTTCAGTAGTGCAGTGACTGTGAGGAGTATTAGTTATGAGGAGAGTGGAGGGTGTGTGGGGGGGTCAGAAGAGTCAGTGGGGGGCAGAGTTCAAAAGGGAGACAGCTCTGGGGAAAAGAGAGTGTTTATTCTGAATGTCCTCTATAGCAGGAAGTGGAGTCCCCGTGATGCGTTGGGCAGTTTTCACTTAAAATTATACCGATATTAACAGCAACACTCGCGTAACACTCGCGTATAATACCCAGCTGATTCAGTGCATCACGCTTCTTTTTTCTTGTCAACAAAAATGCAGTGACGTGCGTCTCGCGTTTTTGGAACGTAAAAGCGCATGCGGTGTGATTGACCCCTAATGCTTCTCATTTACTTTGAATGGTGTGATGTCAAGCATTGCCGAAGTCTATTATGGGTACTATTCTGAGTTGCGTTGGGTCCGTTGCACATAGCAGAAACACAAACGCAGGCATCAGCCAATGAGATTGCTTTATGCAAATACTAGTGCAGATGCTAGCCAACTGTTTTCGTGCAACACCTGACTTTGCAATAATTTGTTTTGCTGCAATATTTATAATATGAATATAATTTCATCAAATGATTTGAATAGCTCTTTTTGGAAGATTTCATGAATTTAGACTGTTTTTGTGCATCTGCATAAATAAAAAATTACAAACTTATAAATATAACAGATCAAAAATAAAATGAAAATAAACAGCGCTTTATGTTTTTTTGGGGGGCCTAAAAGTATTTAAGTACAGAAATTGAACCATAAAACATAAAATAAAATGGTCATCATTGAATAAATAACTTGAAATTCATTCATTCATTTATTTTCTTTTCGACTTAGTCCCTTTTTTAACCTGGGGTCGCCACAGTGGAATGAACCGCCAACTTATCCAGCATATGTTTTACGCAGCAGATGCCCTTCCAGCTGCAACCCATCTCTGGGAAAGATCCATACACACTTATACACTACAGACAATTTAGCTTACCTAATTCACCTATAGCACATGTCTTTGGACTGTGGGGGAAACCGGAGCACCCGCAGGAAACCCACACAACCACGGGGAAAACATGCAAACTCCACACAGAAATACCAACTGACCCAGCCGAGGCTCGAACCAGCGATCTTCTTGCTGTGAGGCGAACGTGCTACCCACTACTCCACCCTGGTGCCCAATAACTTGAAATATATATAATTTAATCTTTAATAACTAATCTAATCCTGTGATGTGACTATTGTGTATACACATTGCAATATGGATGCTTAAATGATGTATGAAGATCGTTAAGTTATCTGGATTCTGTTTTTCAAATACCCTCTCATGACAATTCATAAATTGTGAATTGCGTTATGGGATGTCGATCTCTGCTCTGTCGACTCTACAGTTGAACAAAGTGACTTTTATTGACATTTTAGTAGTTTGAAATAACATAATATACAAGAAATAATGCAACAGAAAATGTCATGATATATAACACCAGCCAAAACAATATATTAAGAAGTCACTTTTTCGATCTTGTAAAGGTTAAAAGTTGTTGGAAGACAGATTAAGGTGCCATAATACAATTAAAATACATAAATAAAGGGAAATATATATAAAAATAAAAAACATTATTCGCAAAATACGAAAAAATGCTAATTTATGGATATTTTTTACAATGCATCCATACATTTTTGTACAGCCTGCTTATGGCCTATGCTGAAGATTCAGTTTAATGGCAGACTGTCCTACTGTTTTGTAACCTCTTTCAAAAATCATACGTTATATCACACAAATGTGTGTCCCGTGAGTTTGGCTTGAGTTTTAAATAGATGTTTAAGAAAATGTGATTTCAAGCTGCAAAGATGGCCCACACTACAAGCTTAATATCACAAAAATGTTACATATGAATCATACTCCAAGTCTCCTGAAGCCATGTGATCATTTTTGGAGGACAAACAGAATAAAAATTATTCAATAATTCATTCATTTTCTTGTCGCCATACTCCCTTTATTAATCCGGGGTCGCCACAGCGGAATGAACCGCCAACTTATCCAGCATATGTTTTACGCAGCGGATGCCCTTCCAGCTGTAACCCATCTCTGGGAAACATCCATACACACTCATTCACACACATACACTACAGACAATTTAGCTTACCCGATTCACCTATACCACATGACTTTGGACTTGTGGGGGAAACCGGTGCACCCGGAGGAAACCCACGCAACCACGGGGAGAACATGCAAACTCCACAAGAAATTCCAACTGACCCAGCCGAGGCTCAAACCAGCGACCTTCTTGCTGTGAGGCGAACGTGCTACTCACTACGCCACCGTGGTGCAACATTTTTATTATATTATTATTATTATTCACTTAAAAGCTTTTGTATCTATAGTTTTGGACCACATTAATGATTTAATCTGTAACACTTCAATTAATTACAATTAATGTAACTGCATGGAAAAAAAAAGCAGCTAGTAAAATCCAAGGAAAGAAATTCAGAACCTGAATAACATAAATGACGCAGCCTTTTCCTTATGATATTCAAAGATTTTATTTTGACTTCAGCCATTAATTCAACATAATTCATTCAGAATATTTTTTACAATTCTAAAGATCCTGTTTCTTCATGCAGTGAGTATTCAACATCAGACGTTTCCAGGGTTTTAAATTTAACCCTGCGCACAAAGGCTGCATCTGGAGCTGTTTGCTGCTGTCAGCATCACTTCAACCATCTGGAGCTCAAACCTACAGTACTTTATCTAAACCTATTCATACAAACATGTCCAATCTCACATGTAGGGTTTCTAGGTGCAAACCTTCCCCAAGGCACTAACAGCACCGGTGAGAAAAGCATCCTGGATTAAAATACACAAGTAGGCTCTAAAGGGGCAGATCACCCAAAAATAAAAATATTTACAGACTATTTATTCATTCTTAGGTAATTCCAAAGCAATGACCTTCTTGTTTTTTCCGTTGAAAGCAAAGAAGATTTTTTTAAAGAGTGTTGGAAACCAGCAGCCACTAGCTATGTTTCCATCAACTTATTTTTTTTGTGCACTTTGGATATGCGCATGTAAAAAAAAGGTTGACAGAAACACCAAGATCAATTTTGAAATATGTGCAGAAAACGAACATATGCGCATAACTGAGTAGGATAAACATTTAAGAAAAGATGCGCATAAACACTTTTACCAAACAAATTCCAGTATGCGTATAAAAATAAAAAAAAGTCATGTGACTTATAAGAGACCATGTGATGATAAAAATGTGTAGTGTATGAATGGACAAACCAGCAGACTGAGCACATTGTAAAACATCTGAAATGTTGTTTTGGTTATTCTAAATCTCTTTAACCATTTCAGTATTAGTGTTATTGTTCATTAATATGTTCATTGCATGATGGCATTGTCTTCTGAGGTGCAAGTCATTTATTAAAGGAAGAAAAAATTTACACAGCTTCTCCTACTGTACTTACTTTGGTGCCATTTAATGGCTCCTTTCCACTGAGTGGTACTGTACAGGTCGGTACAGGTCACCTTTATCAGGCTTGCATTTCCACTGCTAAAGGAAACTCTTTTAGTGGGCGTGGTGTACGACAGAAAGTTTCAGTCTACGTCATTTTCGCTCGAGGAAATGTCTACAGTGAAGCTGTATGGGTCGTTTACAAATCATATGAGAAGCACTTTTTACAAAACAGAGGCTTTATTATACACATAAACACTGATGTATAAATGTTCATTACCTCTCTATGAACATGATCTGATTATAACTAGATCAACGATGCGAAATAGCCTACTGTCCGCGATTGTATAAAATAAATAAATAAATGCAACATATATGAACACATACAGCCCCTTACAGTCTCCGATATGATACCAGTCACAGAAAAACTAGCAGACATTTATACAGCAGACATTTATACCTTATTTAGGTTCAAAAACAACATGAAGTCTAGCCCACAGTCAGTGCAAACCTCTCATCTGTGTCTTTAAACTTCACCAGCGTATGTAACCTTTGTTAGAGAGTAATTTCGTCATTCTGAGTTCATAATAGTCCAGTGGGTGATGATGATAAGCAGTTTTTTTTTTTCATGTTTGCTGAAACCATAATTTGCTCCTTTGTTTTTTCCGACTTCTCCTTTGTTTTTGCACACGTCAGTCTCACGTTTCTCTGTTTCTGAAAAGATCGGGGTTCAAAAACACGTCAGTAAACAAGCGTACGTTATTATCATCAGCTCAAAAAGTTTGTTATTTCAAATATTGACGTGCGCGTGAGAAAGCGAAAGCGCTCGCACTTTAGAAGGGCTCGTAAAAAAACTATGTGGCACAGGGGAGAAACTGCTCTTCTTCTTCTTGGCTTTGTGGCTGTTCATCAAGACAACGACAATGTTTGTTTGAGCTCGGGTCGACCATGGCTTGTTATTATATGTGTATATTATTTTGGTGTATTGTCTCTCGGCTGTGTATTAAACATGGCGGGTCCTTTGTTTTCATTCTGGCTTGTTGCACGAGCAAATGACGTATCTCTGTAAACCAATATCGTTCAGCTGCGCGTCTAGCTCCGCCTTTTGGTATCCTTGGTACCCTTTGCAAAGGGTGCTCAAAAAGTGGTACGGTACGGTTCGGTTTGGTACGCTTTTAGACAGTGGAAACAGCCTTAAAAGCGTACTGAACAGTACCGTACCACTCCGTGGAAACGGGCCATTTTAGACAGTGAAAACGGCCTTAAAAGCATACCGAACCGTACTGTACTGTACTGTACCACTATGGATAGAAATGCTGCCCTATTCACATCTCTTTCATGCGATATTACAGTTTTGTGCATAAATTTAATTAGCATTTTTGGATGGAAATGTAGCTATTGACATTCAAAGGACAAAATAATGATACAATTTAAGTCAATGACTACCAGTTTTAATGTTTTAAAAAATCTCAAACAGGTTTTGAACAAGAGGAAAGAGAAAATTATGACACAATTGAAATATTTGGTTGAACCACCCCTTTAACTTTTAGACACACTTCAAAAAATGCTTTTCTCTTAGATTTCTTTGTCATTTCTAGTACAAATAACTGAACATTCTTAAATCGAGAAGCTTTTTCTAGACAAGGCAAAAATAATGAGTTTTTCTTTAAAACAAGCAAAAGAATCAGCCAACTGGGCAAGCGAAAGAATTTAGTTTTTCCTTTTGACATAAGATTATTTTGCCTGCCCCATTGGCAGATCTCTTTGCTTTTCCTCAAATTTACTTCATTTTGCCATATTATTTCTTAAAACAAGACAATATGTTTTGCCTGTGCAGAAACTGCTTCTTGATTTTAGATTTTTGAGTCCTTTGGACTAAAACAAGACAAAAAAAAAAGAAAAGAAAAGCATTTTTTTGGTGTCTGCGTCAATCCACAAAACTGTTTACAAAGTCTTTACACAGAAGTGTTTCAGGTCAAGAAAAAATCTTAAGTGGCCCTTAGAGGGATTATCTTGAGGGAAGACTAGCTCTGTGTTGACGCACAGGTGTGTGTTGCTCCGCTCTTCTCACAAACACCCACCAGCACATGACTCAGCATCAGAAGACATTGCCGGGAGGACTGTAAGAGAGTTTTCTGTTTTTATGACAGGCTTACAATTGGTTTCAACACCAACAATCCCGCATTGCAGGATATAAAACTGCAGTACTATGTAAGAACTTTCCTTGAACCAAGACTTCACCTTTATAATAGTGATGTCACTAACTTTTCTGGCATTTAGACATAAAGAAAAAATGATTTAGAGTGTTCAGCACCAAAAAAAAAAAAACTTTGTTTGCCTATGTCCTCCGTGTTAGGTCAAGGTGTGGTTTTACTATGTGCAATATAATGCTTGAGTGTTGCACTGCTGACTCTAAAAGAAATCTATGTTGTACTGCCCTTTGTAAACATGCACCCTGACCTGATGCAGAAGAGACATATTAATTGTTGGGGGTTTTTTGCTGCGTAAAAGTGTTTTTGGTGCTTTGTATGATTACAGTTCAACAGCTTGTGAACAGCAGTAACTTCTGTCTTCAAGCACTTTTATGAATTGATTTCGAGCCTGTTATAATCACTAAGAAAGTCGTGTTTATGGTTGGGGATGATCAACTAGTGGTCACACTTTATTTTGACGGTCCGTTTGTTGAATTTAAGCTACATTGCATCTACATGCCAACTAATTCTCATTAGATTATAAGTAAACTGTTAGGTTGGGCTTAGGGGTAGGGTTAGTGTAAGTTGACATGTACTTGCAAAGTTTCTTATTGTCAGTAAAATGTCTGTTGAATGTCTGTATCAACAGATATTAAGCAGACAGTCTATTAATACTCAAATGGACCATCAAAATAAAGTGTTACCCAACTATTTCTTCCAATAGTTCATTATTAGTCTCAGCCTTCAATTAAAAAGGCAAAAATAAAATAATTTTTATTTGTCCTTCTCAAACTGTTTCCATTTTTTTTTAATTGAGCAAACTGAAACTTCAAATTGAAAACATGCCTAGAATTACATCAATTTCACAAAAAAGCTAATTTTTTTTATTAATTTGCTTGAGATGTTTCATTGGTTAAAAATAAAAGGTTGATCTAGTGAAACACATTTCTTTATATTTGTTTTTATCAAGATTTGAAAAAAAATATCGCAAAGCTCCTAGTAAAGTGTTTTTACATATTTCTTTCTGCACAAAAGTGTTCTTGGAGCTTTGTAGGATTACAGTTGAACCACTGAAGTCAAGTGGAAATTTTTTAAAATTTTGTTTTTGGTTCCCTTTGATGACTTTAAATGTCTCCATTCAACCATTGCTGTCTATGGAGGATAAGAGAGCTCCATGATTTCATCTAAAATATCGCAATTTTTGCTCTGAAGATGAAAGAAGGTCTCGGGGGTTTGGAACGACATCAGGTTAAGTAATTAATAACACAATTGTCTTTTTTGGTTAAACCCCTTAAGGCAAGCTAGAAGTATTACATTTTAATATCAACCAAGTAACTCTGGTTGACTAAAATGGTTATTTTCCTTCCCACTCTAAACCAACTTTATTTACTGCAGTGACAGCAGTTCTTCCAGGTACCTTGCAAGTATTGTTGGCCATTCCTCTGCTGCACCTTCTGATGATGAAAAATGACCCAAAACAGCAGCAATCGAGTGCACAGGGACTTGAACAGCGTGTTCAACTTCCACAGACCCAGAAAAGGTAAACAGGCATTCATTCTCGGTGCTTTTCCACAAACACACACATATACACACACTTGCCAAAGCTCCTCTCTTCCAGTACTTTATGATCTTTCTCATTTTCTGCTCCATCCCCCCAGGCCAATGGCAGAGCGCTATAGCACAATACAGTGTACTGTACAGTAAGTAAAGCCTGTGCCCAGAGAAACCCTATGGCGATGACATGCCATCTGCGGACCTGGCACCAGCTGCCTCTGCCGACCAACCACCGCCATAATTAACACAGACACCTCACCCCATCCCATTTCATGTACTCTTCACCTTGCATTCATCCCTAATGCTAATCAGAAAGACTTCCAGACAGAGAGATCTGGCAGATCAAAAGAGCCTGTTTAATATTTCTTTCCTTTTTAAGCATGTGGCTCTTGAGACAGCGATAAGACCGTTGCTTTGAGTTGATGAATGTAATGCAACCCCTATCTGGTCTCTCCAGAGTCAGCCAGGCAGAGAAAAAGGAAAGAGAGAGAGAGCGAAAGAGAGAGAAGTGCAGCGAGAAAGCCTTGATTTCAGTTTTAAAATGGACTCTTCTGATTGAAGATCAGAGTTAAGAAGTTAAGACTGACTGCTGATATCTGTTGTTACAAGAGAATGAAAAAAAAAACTCTTGAACTTTTACTTTACACTCATTTTGTAAAAAAAAAAAAAAAGAAAAGAAAGAAAGATTTTTTTTCCTCATTTAAAACAACTTCAATCAGAATCAGAAAGAGCTTTATTGCCAGGTATGTTCACACATACGAGGAATTTGTTTTCGTGACAGAGCTTCTACAGTTCAACAGAATTACAGAGACAGGACAAAAAACAGATAATAAATATATTCCAAAAAATTGAAGTGTTAAATGCAAATATACAAATTGGCAAGTGTATGTACAGGTGTATTACTATATACAACGATATATCTGCAACTGTTATGTGCAAATTGGCATGTAAAGTGTGTTGTTAAATAAGTGTATGTGTGTGTAAAAAGTGTATTGCAAGTAGTGATGTTGGTTCCACGATTATTATCATCAAGTGTTCATGAGATGGATTGCCTGAGGGAAGAAACTGTTTCTGTGTCGGGCTGTTCTGGTGCGCAGTGCTCTGTAGCGTCGACCAGAATGTAAAAGTTCAAAGAGGCAGTGTGCTGGGTGCGAGGGGTCCAGAGTGATTTTGGCCGCCGTTCTGCTCGCTCTGGATAAGTACAGTTCATGGAGAGTAGGGAGGGTTGTACCAATGATACGCTCAGCAGTCTAAACTATTCGACGTAGTCTTCGAAGGTCAGATTTGGTAGCTGAGCTAAACCAGACAGTTATATTTAAAAAAATTAAGAAAAGGTATCTTTAAAATTAAAACTAAGTCTTTTAAATTTGTACTTAGATATTTTTTACATTTAAGATATATTGTCTATTTATTTTATAATATTGACATGATTTATAAATGTAGGATTTGAAAGCTTTTTTAAATAAATGAACAGATCAATAAAGAATGCATTTTAAACGTTTCTTGAGCATGAAATCAGAATATTGCAATGATTTCAATGGCTGCTGATTTTATATATATATATATATATATATATTAAAGGAATAAACTACATATTGAAATTATTAAAAAGTATGTAAGGGAGGCTAGCTAGCGTAGTTCTTCACAGGTAAATCTCACTCGTCTGACCTCAAAAGTGTTCTAGCGACAGACGCTAGAGGCCATGGTCTTTAGCCTCCTTGCTAGAGCCACCTACTCCTATGCGAAGAGTCACCAGTCGGATCCCAGCTCACACCTGGTTGGGTGCAGTAGGACTGGTGGGTTACACGTGGGGGCTCGTCCGGGATAGGAGTGAGGTTTAAGGGGGTGAGTGTAACAGAGGCCAGCTAGCCAAGTGCTATGCAGGTAAACCTCACTCCTCTGACCTCAAAAGGTGCACTAGCGACAGACGCTAGAGGTCATGGTCGTTAGCCTCCTTGTTAGGGCAACCGACTTCCATGCGAAGAGTTAACAGTTTGATCACAGCTCAGACCGGGTTGGGTACAGCAGGACTGGTGGGTTACATATTCATAAATAGAAGAAAGTTTTTTCAAATGGTTATAATATTTTAGAATATTCTTTTTTTTAATCGATTAAAAGCAGCCTTGTTGAGCATGAGGCTTTTTCCTGCAACAAATTTTTGCTTTCTAGATAAACTTACATCATTCAACGAAGAACATTTAGAAAACTGAAATAAACATGTCAACAGAAGCTTAATAAAAGCACAACTGCTGTGTCTGTGAGTTACAATAAAATAAAAGCTCATCAAAAGGGATCCATTCTCTTTGCATTGGTATCATCATTAACTGAGCCATCTCTGATAAAACAGGCTGAAACGTTCTAAAATTACAGTGTTGATTTTATGCCGCAGTGACTTCACAAGCTCAGTTTCAGCACTTATATCTTGCATCGCTTCAAAATGAATGCTGGTTTGACAGAATGCAATATAAATCACTACACATTAACCAAACGTGCACTATTCCTACCATGCACACACACCTCTGAATACTGTTTGGCTGTGACGCTGCAAAAAGGGGATGTAAATTTTATACTGTATACATTATTGATATTTTCAAGCTTCTGTGAAATGACATCAATATAAAAACTATACAAAAACAAGCAACAGAGTATAGAAATCTGATAAATGCACATTACATACTTTATTAGGTACACCCATCCAAACACTTGTTAACGCAAATCTCTAATCAGCCAACTACATGCCAGCAACTCAATGCATTTAGGCATGTAGACATAGTCAAGATAATCTGCTGCAGTACAAACTGAGCATCAGAATGGGGAAGAAAGGTGACTTAAGTGACATTGAATGTGGGATGGTTGTTGGTGCAAGACGGGCTGGTCTGAGTATTTCAGAAACTGCTGATCTACTGGGATTTTCACGCACAACCATCTCTAGGGTTTACGGAGCCTTGTATCAACAGTTTAAGCTGGTGGTGGTGGTGTAATGGTGAGGGGGATATTTTCTTGGCACACTTTGGGCCCATTAGTACCAATTGAGGATTGTGTCAACACCACAGCCTACCTGAGTAATGTTGCTGACCATGTCCATCTCTCTATGACCACAGTGTACCCATCTTGTGATTTCTACTTCCAGCAGGATAATGCACCATGTCATAAAGCACGAATCATCTCAGTCTGGTTTCTTGAACATGACAATGAGTTCACTGTACTCAAATGGCCTCAACAGTCACCAGATCTCAATCCAGTAGAGCACCTTTGAGATATGGTGGAACAAAAGATTCTCATGGATGTGCAGCTGACAAATCTGCAGCAACTGCGTGCTGCTATCATGTGAATATGGACCAGAATCTCTGAGTTTTTTTCCAGTACCTTGTTGAATCTATGCCACAAAGGTTTAAGGCAGTTCTGAAGGCAAAAGGGGTCCAAGTACTAGTAAGTACTTGTAAGGTGTACCTAATAAAATGGCCGTTGCATGTATTTGTCATACAAGTTCATTTTTATATTTCACATATGTAATATATATATGCAAGTACTGCAAAAAATGCTATTTTTTCCAACCTTTGGCATATGTGCATTGATTCAATTTCAGTGGTTGCAAAAAACATATGACAGTGGCCATTTTTGCAATATGTTGACTTGTATATTGCAAATATGACTTATATTTTATATAAGTGAAATCCGAAATATTGACTTGTATGTAATGTGCATATTGCCATATACC
This sequence comes from Danio albolineatus, assembly GCA_903798035.1. Taxonomy (NCBI): domain Eukaryota; kingdom Metazoa; phylum Chordata; class Actinopteri; order Cypriniformes; family Danionidae; genus Danio; species Danio albolineatus. The sequence continues at coordinate 1,514,745 of CAIGQQ010002480.1, forward strand.
AGATTTCTATCTAGGCCAAATAAGTTTCGTTCAAATGCAGGCATAACCCACTTAGAAATGCACTTCTGTCCTCTTGGGAAACACGGCTTAGACATGGCGGTTTGAATAAAGATAGCTAATAATCCATTCATCTTCTTGCTGTTCAGACAGATTTAGGCAAACGTACTTGGCACATGTACTTCTTAATATTTATTTTTCATTTAAACACTGCTCTTCGCCAAGATTTCTTGCGGGCTAGCTTCCTTTCTCTCTCACATCTCTTTGCTCAGCCGTTTCAGCTTTTGACATCTTCCTTTTCCCAGTTTAGTTTCAGACATAGCATATTGTATGGTCTCTTGGTTCTGTCAAGACTGACTTATGACACCTTGCTGAGCCAAGACTGGTTGTGTTTGCTAGAGTCGAGTCAGCAAGCTTTGTAAAAGAGGGCTGCAGAAGTTGCTGTGGCTGGCTGAAGTTGAACAATACAGATGGAAGGCCTGGTCTTTCACAACAAACACGCACACACGCGACAGAATCATTCAGATTTGCAGATCACACAGTAGGCTATTCTGTTAGCTCTCTCCCTCCCCATCACCCTTTACTTGGCAACCCACACCAGCCTAGGACAAAAGCTGCGGCCAGCGACAGCACACAAGCGACGAGCGACTCGTCATGTGACTGAAGGAAACAAAACATCGAGAGGCTTCTGCATTGGAGTCAACATGAAAATCAAAGTTGTGAAAATGTTTGCTTGGGTATTGTGTCGTCAAATGGCTCATTGACCAACTAATAAATGATCACAATAATTAAAATGTAGGGTTGTTTATTTGGCCATCAGGCATTGGCTGGATCACTCCTGTTTGCTATTAGTGGATCTCGTGTAATTTATAGCTGGTCCTGACATTGTAAACATTCTGAAGGGAAGAATGCAGAGAGTAATCAGGAATGCTAGTTTCACTTGTGTAACTAACTGATCTATAAATAAAATGCTGCTTTGTTTATATAAACAAAGTCAATCACTGGGTTCACATGTGAACTTAAAGAGCCCCTATTATGCATTAAAAAGGTCATATTTTGATTTTGGGGGTCTCCAAAAACTGTCTGATATGCATGCAAGGTCAAAAAACACTTTCATTGTCTTACATTCATTCATTAATTTTCTTTTCGGCTTAGTCCCTTTATTAATCCGGGGTCGCCACAGCGGAATGAACCGATAAATTTATCCGGCATTTATTTTACGCAGCAGATGCCCTTCCAGCCACAACCCATCTCTGGGAAACACATCCACACATTCTCATTCACACACATACACTATGGATAATTTAGCTTACCCAATTCACCTGTACCGCATGTCTTTGGACTGTGGGGGAAACCGGAGCACCCGGAGGAAACCCACGCAACCACGGGGAGAACATGCAAACTCCACACAGAAATGCCAACTGGCCCAGCCGGGGATTGAACCAGCGACCTTCTTGCTGTGAGGCGAACGTGCTACCCACTAGGCCACCGTGGCGCCCCATTGTCTTACAATAAGCCTTTATTTTTTACCTAATTACTCCAGCGACTCCCATATGATTCGTTTAGCGATTCTTTTGTTCCTAAACCCCTCCTTAGCTCAATGCTAATCCGCAATTCAGTCTATTGCAATTGGTCGACTGCGTTCAGCATGAGACAGAGAGAAAAGCGATATGAGAATAGATAGTTAACCAGATACAGCACAAGCCATGTGGAACGGTTAAGCTGCCTTTTCACTGCATGCAACAAACGACAAGCGACAGACCGGAAGTCATTCATTTCCAATGGAGAGTAGTCCGGGAGCTGCGTGGAGTTCCGATCATCTCTGTATGCGGGAAATTCGGATCCGATTTGAGCTGCGTATCCGTTGAAATATTTGAACTCCTGCGACTAGACTGTATGCGAACAGCTGACCGGAAGTGATGTATTTCAGTGTTGTCCAAGCAGGTCCGTGCGCGCGAAATGAGAAATAGGTTTTTTTTCGTTATTTTTTTTAATCAGAAAAAGTCTGTATTAAAAAAAAAACATTTCTATTCATAAATGAGTAATAAAAATATTATTATAGAAAATATTTAGCGGCCTATGAGTCTCAGTATTCATTTATCCATTCATTCATTCAACCATGGTGAACACATGGAGAATAAAGGCTCTTGCTCTTGCACTCCTATTTCGGACACTGCGAGAATCCTTTATTTCGGACACTGCGAGAATCAGTGTCTCCCCCATGGTGCCCGACAACACTGAAAATACTGTGCGACTGCCACAAGGGGGCGTATTCCGACAGTCGTGTCCAAATGTCGTGTGCCGTGGAAAGGCAGCATGGAGCAATGGTCTTTTCTGATCCTTCCTTCAACAAACAGCCAACGAATCCCCGTTGTAAGCGTGTAGATTGCTTATAGACTCGTCAGAAAAATGACAGAAACACAGCACAAGGCTGGGACTATATGCTGAGGTATTTTTACAAAAATAAACTTCAACCACTGACTTTTCACAGACTCATCTTTGGGTAGAGAAAACAACACTAACTGTCCTGCACACTTCAGAGCACAGCGTCTTCGAGACATGATTCAACCAGGATCTGATACTGTGTTCGTCTTCTTCCTTTTCTTTCTAGTGTTTGTGGGGAGGGCCGGAGGTTTCAATTTTCTTAGGTCTGTGCGCAACAAATGGGCAAGGCTTGAGTTCTGTATCGAAGTCACGTCAGCATGGTTGAAGACTCGTTATTGCAGTGATTCATTCGAACAACTATTAAAGAGTCGACTCTTTAATAGATGAATTCATAGTTTTAAAAACAGTGCACTTTCAGATTTAAACTGTAGCTGGATTTTTACTTCACTTAGAGCTTTGTTATGCTGAGTTCAGACTGCAAGATTTTAGCCCCGATTTTGACTCGCCGAGACAAATCGCCGACAAATGCCTGAAATCACAGACAAATCGGTGCTTGTGCATGCAAGTGACAGTCACACAATATGAAATGTCAAAGACGCGAGAGAGCAGCATTCACTAGTGTGGGTACCTGCAGGCCAGCGGGAGGTTGGGGGAGAAGTTAAAAGCGCTCATTTTCAGTTTTTTCGGAGTTCGGACCCAAGTAATGGAGGGAAAATTAGTGTAAATTTGGCATGAGCTCCCATGTCTGTTTGACGTGTTATGTGAGCATTATCAGAACCTAACCTGGTCAAAAAATAAAACTGTTGAGGAGAAATTGCTAAGCCATGTGAGCAAATATGTACATTTCTACCCCATTAAAGGCTTCTTTGTCGTTGTGTAGTAATTAACAAATACTACGTGTTTTTGGGTGTGAGACGTAATTTGGACAAAGTTGTCGGTGATTCTTCCTATTTTAAAGTCATGCAGTGTGAAACTTCCTGTCGCCAATCCATCTTGCAGAGTAAACAAAGACTGCTTTGAAAATCCTGCAGTCTAACCTCGGCATTACACACTGCATGGAAGGTCATTTTCAAAAACCCATAATAGAAGCTCTTTAAACATTTGAACACAGTGGTTGGGGTTTGTTTACATTTTTAGCAACTCAATTGTTTTACAGTTTAGATCAGTAACAAGTTTTTTGATAATGAAGATGCATTGGTCTTCGTTGGCTGAACATTATCTGCTTTTGTCCTCAAACACTTTCATAAATATGTATTGTTGGTGCTATAATCACTGAGAAAAGTGTTTGTGATGAAGGTTGGGGTTGATCAACTAGTTCCTCCAATCGTTTATTATAAGTGCAGCGATGTATTTGTTCCCCTCTCTCTTCTTCTTCAAAAACAAAAGAAAGAAAGAAAAAAAAAGAAAGAGGAAATATTATCTCCATTGAATTGATCCAGAATAGAGACTGGCAGTTTGTCAAAAGCATGGAGACACACACCCACCAAACAGCAGCATTGAAAAAGTGTGCGGTGTGTGCCAGGCATTAAAACCAGCATACAGTAGGCTACAGCAGTAGTTCTCAACCATCCAACACAATTTTTCTTTTCTCCTCCACACTCTGTTTGTCATAAATCTGCTGCGTGCTGCAAGACAAAATTAATTAATCTATCACACGCCATTCTAGATTTTTAAAACATTCATTCATTCTCTTTACGACTTAATTTATTAATCAGGGGTCGACACGGCGGAATGAACCGCCAACTTATCCAGCATATGTTTTACTCAGCAGATGCCCTTCCAGCTGCAACCCATCACTGGGAAACAATTTAGCTTACCCAATTCACCTATACCACATGTCTTTAAACTTGTGGGGGAAACCAGAGCACCTGGAGGAAACCCACACAACCACGGGGAGAACATGCAAACTCCACACAGAAATGCCAAGTGACCTAGCCTAGGCTCGAACCAGTGACCTTCTTGCTGTGAGGAAACAGCGCTATTTTAAAAAATATATAATCTTGATTTTATCTGTCTATCTATCTATCTATCTATCTATCTATCTATCTATCTATCTATCTATCTATCTATCTATCTATATATATATATATATGTGTGTATATATAACGATAGATAGATAGATAGATAGATAGATAGATAGATAGATAGATAGATAGATAGATAGATAGATAGATAGATAGATAGATAGATAGATAGATAGATAGATAGATAGATAGATAGATGAGTCAATATATATATATAGTTCAGAAGCAAAAACCTCTAAGTGCCATCTGGAATTTTCTTCTAGAATGAGCATTTTTCTTAGCCTTATGCGTTTATGTTCAGATGAGTGTGAAACTACTAAATTAAGACAGAAGCATGAGAAAAATTCTAATTTTGGAAGAAAATTTCAGATGGCTATATATACTGTATAATTCTAAGTGCCATCTGAAATTTTCTTCTATAATTGGTCTCAGGCTCCTGTTTGTAGGTTTGTAATTTCACCTTTAAGGCATTGAATAAATTCTTTTCATTGACTTTGAAGTGAAATAAATGAACATAAACATAGGAGGCTGAGAAAAATGCTCATTTTAGAATGAAAATTGAGACGGCACTTAAGAGGTTTTTAATATACTTTTACTCTTAATATATTTTGAAAAAAAATAATCGAACAAATAGTTTGAGACTCTTTAAGATTATTTTAAATATATATTATGAGAAAATTAAAGTGTTTTTTTACACGTATACATGTGAAACTTTTTACTCTAAAATCTTTCACTTTAAATAGTGATGTCAAGTATTAAACAAACACTAGTTGAGAAATTGAAAAAGAACAAGAGTTGACAAAATCTTGCCGTAAAAAAGAAACTACAATATCGCTACTTTCATATCATATGGAAGGTGAGAAACGGTGTGTGGACTGTCTGAATTTGTAATATTGACAAAACTTCTGCAGAGATTGTGAACATTTGCAACTGGAAGCAACAACTCCAAATGTAATTCATTTTATATCGATGTTTTTCAGTTGCAAAGTAAGCTACTAACATGTATGTAGTACGTGCATATAGTAACTGCTATACAAGTTTACTGTTCAGACACCTCGTCTGTCTACATCCTTCATGCACCTTCAGGAGCCCTAAAAATCCTACAGACCTATAAAATAAATATTTATATAAGCATTTATATAAGATCTGTCTACATATTTCTAGCTCACTTTCATCCTAACTGCAGGAGGGCAAACAAAAGAAGGTGACTGTGGGAGGGAATTCACACAAATGGAAATCTTTCAGAAGCGCTCGCACCAGTGAAATGTACGATTCTCTTCTTCACGCCTTAATGCTTCTTCCCCCAGAGGACCTGACGCGTTTGTCATATTTGTGACATTCAAGCCTAACCTCAAATAGACCACCACTGGAGACCACCAGAGACATCAAGGGCCATAAACAACAGGCATCAAACTCTTCCAGATTAAGCATGAGTATTAACCAATATTCTCTCAATGAGAAACAGTTAGCGTCTGTGATCTTTTTCATGTTATCCACTGTTTACTGACAACGAATCTGACTAAATTTACATGAAATGACCTTTGGGGAATAATATGCATAGACTTGTAATTTAGTTTGGGATTGTGTTTAATATTTAATTATAAAGAGACAAAAAATATACATAACATAAACTCACAGGAATCTCCTCATATGGAGTTTAGAGAAAGTGTTGACATTACACTGTGACAATTAAGCTCATTTTTAATTATTTTATTGACAGTTTCCTGGATTCAGTGATTTTTATGTGTTCTCAGTTTATTTATGCTTTCCAATTGCATTATGGGACCTTGATCTCTGGTCCAAAAGGTTTTGTTGAAATTGTCAAATGTTCTTCACGTTTAGTAGTTTGAAAAAACACATTGTTTTGCAATTATATATAAATAAATCCTTCAAAGAAAGTATACTTGCTGCTTGTACTTTATGGCCAACCCAGAAAAAAAAAAATTAAATGTAAAACATAATTTAATTTATTTTATTTTTTTACATTAAACGTAGTTAGGGAAGATCAAGGTCCCATAATAAAATTCAATCAATAAATAAACTAAAAACAGTTCTGGACTGTTCTAGACATCTCGTCCTGTGTCTTGTTTATATGATTTTTCATATATAAATCTGAGCAGCACAGTGGTTAGCACCGTTGCCTCACAGCAGGAAGCAGTTGTTAGCAGTTGCCTCACTCACAGTAACTGGTTCGAGTCCAGGCTGGGCCAGTTGGCATTTCTGTGTGGAGTTTGCACGTTCTCCTCATGTTCATGTGGGTTTCCTCCAGGTGCTCCGGTTTACCCCATAGTCCAAAGACATGTGGTATAGGTGAATTGAATTAACTAAATTGCCCGTTGTGTATGAGTGTGTGTATGAATGAGAATGTATAGATGTTTCCCAGTAATGGGTTGCGGCTGGAAGGGAATCCGCTGTGTAAAACATATGCCACATAAGTTGGTGGTTCATTCCACTGTGGTGACCCCTGATAAATAAGGGACTAAGCCGGAGTAAAATGAATAAATTATATAAATCTACTTACGTGATGAAGATTGGCTTATCTTTGGTAGCTCCTTCAAAGGCATCACAAGCAAAACAATTCTGTATTTATTAAGGAAAATACTGAATCAATTTTTCTAATTGTTTTTTATGTGACTACAAAAAGCCATTTATTATTTACATATCAAGCCTTTGTATTTGGAAGATGTTGTAATTTCCTACAGCTTACAATTGGGCTCGTTTGTTTAAAAACGCTGACGCTGGTGTGCTACCGAGTTTGCTAACCTCAAACAGCTGCTGTATTAAATAACCATTTTTTTCCATCCACCAAACAAAAATAAGCATGTTAGCTAGCTTATAGGTGATAAAGTCAGGTATTGTAAGTTACAAAGCAGTAGCCAACGTCTCTTCAAGTATCAACAACCCACCTTATTTTTGTTCACCGCTGTAAACAAGTGAAGCGAAAAAAACAAAACAACTGAAGGATATTCCCGATGGACCACGTGAAATATCTTCCGGGTTTGCTACAAACTAAAACCAGTCAAGTGTTCTAAAATCCTAACTAAATCTTAAAGAAACGCTAGCATCTTTTTACCTCACATAACCTCGTTTAAAATTCAAGTAAAAGTGAAGGAAGCTTACGAGCAAGCTGCTATTAAGATGGTATAGTCACCCTGATGCATTTAACCTTGTGGCTCTTAAATAATCGCAACGTGACATTAAATGTACTTGGATTAATATGACACTGGCTGTTCGGGAACAATGAAGGCCAAGCTGCTCAAGCAGAAACACTACGATTGAGTCTTGTCAATGTTGTCTTAATTAAAAAAAAAGGTTTTTATCGCTGTGTAATTAGCCTTTATATTTATTAAAGCCTTTTCTCAGCCGACTGGTCCTTCGCTTTATCGCCTCCAAGTGGCCTCACACAGGCTCGGTGGAGAACAATGGCAGGAGAGGTTGTTTTCTCACCTGTCAGGCTGTCGTAGCACTCGATCTCGGTGCTCTCCACCGCTCGCCGCTGCTCCTCCGTCAGCTTGGCCGCTGCTTGATTCAGGAGATTCACCTCAGATCCTGTGGTCCCGTCGACGACGTGGATCCCTTTCAGCTGCAGCAGCGCCCTGTGATACTTCCCAATCGCTTCCCGGAATTTCTTCTCCTTGTAGCATCGGTGACCCTCGAGCTTGAAGTCAATCGCCTTCTGTATTTTCGCCTCCATGTCCATCTCCGCGCCGCCGACGCGATACCCTCCGCCGCCACCGCCGTCCCCACCCGCCGCCGCTGCCAGACTCCGGCCCCCGGCCTCCGGATAGCTCTTCAGGCTCTTGATCGAGTGCTGCTTCGCCTCCATCTCGCTCAGGAAGCCATGCTGCTCCGACACGGGTGCCTGTGTTCTCTTGCAGGGCTGGAGCAGCGTGCTGTGCATAAAGGATGCGAGCTCAAAAACACAAACGCGAGCGGGGAGGATCTTCCAGGAGGGCTGCGATCACAACACCAAAGACTTACAGGTGTGAAAACACGCCAAATGATGCCAACAAATAAGCGACCGCGGGTGTTAGCCGTCGAGCAGCGTGATCCGTCTTTGCATGGAGGTGATGGTGGAGCGGGAGGACTCTTCTCTTGCCGCCGGCGAGAGCAGCTTCAGCACCACAGACAGCGCCAGCGAGCACGAGCGCGAGGCATTGTGGGAAGGAATTAATTGTGAGATGATGCTGCTACTGGTGGATCACGATTGCATTAAAGGGGAGCGGTAAATCTCCTCACGTCGTGAAGCCAATAATAAATAAATAAATGAAACAGTGCGAAGGCTGCCCGTCTTTACGTCATTGTGATTAAAATGCACACCGCTGCAACACTGTGTGGAATCCCGTTTGGGAAATCCGGCTTAGTGTTGTGGAAGATGAGATCATTATTAGCAGGTTGATGAATTAACGTGTTAAATGCTTTACCAGGAGGACCAGCTGCTAGCCTCAGCAGCTAAGAGCAGGAGAGGACAAGACATGCTAAAATGCTTCATGATGCATGTAAAATGTGTCCTTAAATTGCCTTCCAGACTAAAATAAATAAATAAGTCTCCCTGTGAGCTTCATTAATTTGCCTGGCAAAAACTAAAGGCAGAAAAGCTCATTTAATAGCTCTTACAGGCTGAGTGGGCAGGTTTGTTACAAAGATCATGAATGAAACATCATTGATGTTATCCAAAAGATGCCCTTTATAATGACATAAAATACAAATAATAGTTTTTGCTGGGGTTGAAACTGGAGTTTGAAGCTTCAGAGATGTAAAATCAATAAACATTCAAAAGCTGACAGGGCAGTTTTGCTATGAAGGTCATTAATGAAATAGTATTGAGAATAGGGCTGGGCCGATAAATGATATATCGAATCGTGATCAAATTTACGTCGATAACAATAAGCTCTGGATCTTTTTTACTCTATATTGATCCACGCTAAGAGTCAGTCACACAGCAGAAATGTACAACAATGGGAATCTAGAAGTGTGTTGATATAAGAGATGCACCAATTTTCAGCCTCCAAAAATCAGCCAATGAAAATACATTATGCTATTTAATTGACCCACTCATTTTTATTTTTTTATGGCTTCAGTCATAGTTGGGATACTCTTTTAAATCTGGAAGAATTAACAACTGATATCGAAATATATATCGTTATTGTTCAATATGAAAACAGAATAAATGCAATCTTGATTACTACCATTTCGCCCAGCTCTAATTTAGAAGTGTAAAAAATATATATTGTTTAAGACATAAGATGAATAAATCTAATCTGTGTAGTTATATGCAGTGATAGCTAGGCTAAATTAATAACAGAAAGCACAGAGTCATCATCGACAGGCAAACGCTAAACAGTGATAAACTGCTAAAGTCCTCTTACAAATGGCTCGATGTGCTGCAACACTGGAGACATAAGGGCTTGTGGAGTCCTCGCCATCTGTGCTATTTACCAGCGCACACATTAAAGGCGGTTTTGTTGCTGGCACATCCACATTGACTCATCTATCTTTTCATTTTGAAGGGGTGTGGGGGAAACAATAACTTCCAACCATACAGTGCCCAGAGCACATTCTTTGAGATTTGATCAATTTTTGGGCAATATGCTCAGATTCAGATTTTTTTTTTTAAATCTCTGCCTTTTAATCTGAGATAGAGCTATAACAAATGTGACAAAATTAAGCTGGAATATGCTCGGAGTCCCATTTGAAGTTGTGTTAAAATCAATGCATTTCATATTAAGTTAATAAAAGAAACGATACAAGAGATTTGTTTCATCTTTTTATATTCAATCCATTCCCAAGACAAATAATCTTCAATATTATAAACTTACCCATTTAAAATGTTTTTTTTCTCTCTCATATTATTCTTCAAACAATGTAACGAAATTCAACATCTGAAGATGCTTCAAATGAAAATATTTATAAAAAACATGACAAAACACAGATTGTGAAGGTAAATTCCTATTACAAAAGGTTGACTGTTGGTTACTGTAGTAAACAGTATAAAGGGGTGAAAACTTACACAATAAACAAGGGTCCACCTCCAAGTGAGTTGCTTGGCAACAGCATGTCATTACCAACATTATATTCGCTCTGCTTGGCCATGTAATACTTAACACAGATTTCTATTTGATAGCATTTCGAAAGGTTCCCTTTAACACGCTGATTGTGTTTTTAAGTAACAGTAATGGTCATAAAGAGCGGTCACACAACACTTAATTCCATTCATAAACATGCGAATGCAGGAGAGCAGAAACAAAAGTTTCACATTTTGTTGTGTTCCGATGTGTAGTTTTGGTGAACTCTGACCAGCAAATTCATATTCGTGAAACATCGAAGATATGTCATGAAATGATCTCCTATCTGAATACCAGACTTTGAAGTGTTGAACAAAAGGATAACGGAAAGCACATATTACATTATCAATGTAAAACTTATGTTTTGTAGCGTGACCGCAGCTTACAGCGGATTGATTGAAATCCATATCCCAGCAGTTTCAAGCGATTAAGGATCTGATTTACTAAACAGAGCAAACGAGCAGGAGTACGCAATCCTATAAAAGCACATATGGAAGGTTCTGTGAGGGATCTACAGCCAGTGTACAAATTAAAGTATGGAAATGCACCAGCTCATTTCCGTAATGACAAGCATGGGTGATCTACTAACAACACAGGTGCAAGGCATGCTTTTTTTCGGGTGTTAAATAATGGAGCACCTTTCAGTAAACTAACTACTATGGACTATCAGTTTTGTTGTAGTTTAAAGGGGTGGTCCACTACAATATCACATTTTAAACTTTAGTTGATGTGTAATGTGGCTGTGTGAACATAAACAACATCTATAAATGCAAGACGTTTAAAGTTCAATGCAAAGGGACACACTGGCTTTTAAAGAGTTAGCTCAGCAAAGCCTACAGCAAACAAAGTTTGGGGACTACAAAAAGATACATCCTGGTTAATGATGTCATAAACCCTTCAGGTTACAAGCATACACTCCGCGCAGCAAACGAGTGTGGCCAGATGTGCTGTAATGTTATAGCAGGGCGCTTCCTGGTGACATGGAGCCGATCCGCGAATCTCAGCACATTATGTTAGCTGACAAATCAGAGCCTCTTGAGGGCGGGCTTTTGGGGAAAGTAGGAAATATGACTTTTCATGTTTCACGAGTAGCTGTATATAATAAAAGATATTTGAAAAAATAATGTGATTTTTCACAAATGAAGCATGAGCACACATTGCTTTGCATCTTATAAACACAACCAAGCTTTAAAAAATACACTCTGGACCACTCCTTTAAATGCCAAAAGAGGTTGTCTTTGGTGCCAGTATTTGCTTTTCTTTGATATAAAGATTCTCCAAGTTATTAGTCTGAGGGTTATTGTTTTTGTATTTATCCATATTTGCATCATTGATCCTGTAATGAATCCTGTGGTCTGTTTAGAAATGCCATGAGCATGTACTTATCCCAGCTCTCTACACCGGGTTTGACATAGCGGCATATTCTCATCATTGATCAACAAATATGCAACGAACCAAGCAAGAATACACAAATTCAAGAACGAGCCACTCCTTTTCTGTTATCCTGGCTTTCTTAGTTCTATTCTGTGCAATGCCCCTCTGATATTTTTGTGTCAAACTGATTTCCACTGGATCAACAACAACAACAACATGTCACTATTTTATATTCCACTAGAGAAAGTAGGTCAGTGTTTCGGAATGACATTTTGGGTGAGTAAATTACAAACTCCTTATTTTGGTTGAACTATCACTTTCAAAACATGGAGGTAAGAGGATGGTAAAACATAAGCTTACTTTCTGTAAGCCGAGGTGTTTGTGGTAAACATAGCACATGCTTTCACTTACGTCTCTTGCCTAATGTAGTGGGGAGAACAAAAAAAAATGCATTTCTAAGCATTTGATGAGGGGCGCCATGCTTCAAAAAATTATTACAACCCCCTCTTTAATCTGGAAAAACCTTTCACTCACGGGGGCGCAGGAGAGTTACTATAAAAGTAGGAGACTGGGATAAAACATGATTTCTATAACCAAACAGAAGTACGACAGGTATGTCCACGCTGACTTTTAAAAGATATTGCAGCTCTCCCTTCTTTTTTTTTGTCCCCTACTTTCAAAATCAAAACACTCCATGAGGTACTGCATATCGACAACCCATTCATCCAATAGTCATTTTTCTCTCTCAAATAAAAATTCAGGCAAGTTTTAGGTTATAAAAGGGTGAACTGGATAAAAAAAAAGGTACCATTTTCAGTTTTTCCGGGCACCAAGTCTCTTGAACACACTGACTGCCCCAGCGTCCATCTGAGCCCCGTGAGTGTCACCTGTACTACTACTGACCTTCGGGCTGGCCAGAGCAAAGCTGCCCTGGCTTTTGCTTCTGCTACTTGTGACTCGACTATCCTGGGTGTCCGTGGACTGACTGACTGGAGGGGTGGAGGAGGTAGGCTTGACTAATGGGGCCTTGCCCAGTCTCTGCAGGATGCCAAGTTTGGGTGTCCCCTGCTGGTTAGAGGAGGAGGTAGAGGAGGAGATGGGTGCTGAGGCTTCAGATGGGGGGAGTTTGTATTTTGTGCCTAGTCGCCGCAGAGTGAGGGGTTTAGATTTGGTGGTCACAGTGTCTTTTTTAGAGGACGGAGGGGGTCTTTTTAGGACGCCGGCGTACTGCAGCACTGAGCCCTCACCGTCACTGTCATTGTCCTCAAAGGTGTCGGTCACGCCATCTGTCTTTTCTCCACTCTCTTCATCGTCCTCTGTTTCACCCAGTCGGCTAAACACACCTGTTGGCTGCTGCACAACAGAAAAGACAATAATTCAGTGAGTCGGATATTCAGCGGTTTTACTGGTAGCAACATCTTATTAAAAGTAAATCACTACAGGAAACATGAATTAACTAATAGTACTTTTAACCCTCAGTTTCAGAGATCAGGCTTAAGGCTAGTACTACACTGACTGACCTGTTTTAACTGAAAATAATTAGCAAAATCTTAAAATACAGGCTTTGTCTCGAGAGGCAGAAGAGGTAAAGTTATTTTTATAAAAGATGCTTGTATGTCTTGTTCATAAAATGTGAACAACATAGTAGGAAAAAGAAATACTATGGAAGTCAATAATTACACGTTTTCAGCTTTCTTCAAAATATCTTTTGTATTTAGTAGAAGAACGAAAGTCAAACAGGCTTTTAACAAGAAAACGGTGAGTAGATGACAGTTCAGTTTTGGGTAAACTATCCTTTTAAGCTAAGCTACTGAGCCTTAGAGTGAGCAGCATAACGTGAGCGCCATGTTTTGGTACCATCACAGAGAGGCAATAAGTCACTTTCAAAAATCTTTTCATTCATTGTTCCATGCTGGTGGAATTGTGGTACTTGTGGAGCTGCGCATCGATGGATTTGCTCTTCAGTGTTTGCGCTTTCAGCAGTGAAAATTAAACCACACTGAACTAAATTGAGCTTTAGCTCTGAAAATATTTTCAATTTCAATTTACTAAAAGATCTATGTTAAGCTGCTTTGACACGATCTACATTGTAAAAGTGCTCTAAAAATAAAGATGAATTGAATTGGAATGATCTTCCTATTCCCAGACGGACTGCAGATTCACTAGTATTATTCAAATGACAGCTAAATCGCCATCTCTTCCACAATCACCTGAACCCTGTGAACAAAACCAGAACTCTCTCTTCTCTGCCACTCCTCACCACATCACAACCCCAAACTGAGTCAATCACACAGGTGAGTGGGCTTGACAAACCACCTGTAGAACACTTTCATATCGCACCAGTCACATTGTGTAAAAAAAACAAAAAACAAAAAAACAAAAACAATTTCTCACCTTTGTGGTGGAGGTAGTGTCTGCTTTAGACTCTGCCCCAAGTCTGTCAAAAACTGAAGTACGCTTTAAAACCTTGGCTGTAATAATGAATGCGGACATTATGAGAAGACATCAATCTGGACCAACTGTTGATTTACAGTTGGGCAAGTCTATTACATTTCTTCAAATTAAAGCAGTTTCAACAAATACTGGAGAGTACCTTTTTTATCCTGCTGTGCCAGGATGCGTCGAGTGCGAGCTGTTGTACCTTTTGGCATGTTTATGATGTATTTCCCCTCCATTTCTCTAGTGACTCGTCTACGCTTCACTTGCAATCCATTTTCTTCAGCTGGTTTGCTGGGCGCTGCGAGGGGTAAAGAAAAAAAAAGTTTTAAACCATTCCGTTCCATTTATATAGTTGATACAAATTCTAATAATGAATTTACAGTCTATACTGAACATTGTGTTTGCTTTGAAAAACATTTATTTCCCTTTTTAAATTAGCAAATACGCTTTAAATATATTAAAATATATAAAATAAAAAAATAAAAAATGTTGTTTCTATTTCAAACAAATGCACTTTTAACAAAGGTATACTTTAAGAATCCTCCAATAAATTCCAATAAATTAAGTTTTCTACATAAATAATGAGAACTAGCATTCTTGAGAATTATTTATAAAGGGCAATTCAGACTGGGTACAAAAAAAAATTCTGTATTTCCTTCACAGGAATACATTTAATTTCTTTATTTTTTAAATTACAAATCAAATATTAAAAATAATTAAAAACTATACTTTAGAAAATTACTATTACTGTATTGTTGATCTAATAGTTGCAGCTTTGGTGATGAACAACAACAACAACAACAACACTACCACCATCACTCAAACAAAGTCTACTTACATGTACCGGTTTTGGCACTGGCATTGGAGACGGTAACTGAAATTCGGTTGTCAGGCCGGCGAGCAGGCGTGCTTGGTGGGGAGTCCCGGCTCAGAGCATTGGCGATCATGCGTGTGGCAGCTGTCAGAGGAACATGAACATTATCAGTGTTACAGCTAAACATAAATCACTCCCTATACGAACAAGCAGCACAAAAACGACACATAAAAGGACACAAGAACATACATTGTTGAAGGCAAAATTATTAGCCCTCCTGTTTATTAATTACATTCGAGTTAATTTTCAAGTATTCCCAAGTCCTGTTTAATGGAGAAAGATTTTCAACGCATAAATTTAACAGCTAATTTCTCTTTGCCATGAAGACAGTACATTACATTTTGCAAGATACTAGTATTCAGCCTTAGTGCAATTTAAAGGGTTAACTGGGTTAATTAGGTTAACTAGGCAAGTTTGGTTAATTAGGCAAGTCATTGGACAAAAGTAGTTTCTGTACACAATTGAAAAAAGGAATAATTTCCTAAGGGAGTTAATAATTATGATCTTAAAAATTACTTCTTAAAAAGGCTTTTTATTAAAGCCAAACTAAAATAAGATTGTTTCTCCTGATCAAAAACAATACAGGAAATACTCTGAAAATGCCCTTGCTCTGTTAAACATTACTGGGGAAATAATTGAAAAATAATAACGATTTCAAAGGCTCTTAAATTTGCCTTCAATTGAATATCCAAAACAACTTGATATTTCAAAGACTCACGAGTGTTAGCAGTACGCCTCAGTTCAGCCTGTACACTAGTCTGTCCAGACGAAATGGCCTCAGTTGTCATTTTACACAGATCCTGCATTAGAAAGAAATAGGCAGTATAGTTTACATTAAGAATAATGAAGTCTGGAAATTCACAGGTGAGACATAGGAGACAAGGAAGTTTTTCCAATGGTAAACCAATTCTTATATGAGCATCTACAGACTAACCTTTTCATAATAACATTAGCTATTTTCGCACAAAAAATTATCCTACATATATTTAACATTTGTACTCACCTGTCTATACACATGCTTTGCATGTTTGAGAATGGCTATAATGTCTCCAATGACTGTGATTCCTAAGTCCATCATTATTTCTTTACTGAGGTCCATAAGCATATTTTTCTGAATCCTGAACAGAAAGAAGCAGTTGAGGATTTTATTTTATTTTTACAAGATGTTCACAGCGTTCACAGCATCCACAGCATGTGCTGAGCAGTACACTTTTGTTCAGAATGTTGTTAGTTTACATTGTGGAAGACACAGCAATGCACATGGGAAAAGTCGCACAGAAATCATTTGCACTTGTGTTGTCGCAGTTCTTATTGTGTGAGAGGACCAGCTTACAAAGTCCCAATATTTTTCAACATGTCAAATAGGTTTGTGACCTTCAATCACTGTCTGAATGATTTTCCCATCAATTCACTCATGACATTTGCATGCAGATACAATCTTCCAACCATGAGAATTTGCACCATGTATACCTCAATTTTTAAATTCCATAATTTACTCACATTTTACTTGGTAAAGAAAATGGAAATCTGTAACCATTGACTTTCATGGTATTTTCATAGTACTACCACGACTCAATTACAGGTTTTCAGCTTTCTTCAAAATATATAGTTTTTCAACAGAATCCAAAACTCATGAAGGTTTGGATTCACTTGAGGGAAAGGAAATAATGAATAAATATCAATTTTTCGGTAAACTATCCCTTTAAGACATATCCTGGCTGAATGACTTAAAGGGATAGTTCAGCAAAAAAATAAAAAATATGTAATCAACATCATCTAACCCATCTAACCCCTAACCCTAACCCATCTACTCAATTGTTGTTACACATTAAATATACAAGCAACAATTGCATTAAATTTTACACAATTACCCAACCATGAACATTGCTGTTAGCCATACCTAAGTCCATAATAAGTATAATTATAAATATATTTATTATATATTAATTATTACAATGTAGCTAATTAATATCATTTAGTACTTAAATTTAGAATCACACTGCAGCAAATACACAGTCAACTAAAGTATAACTTAGTTTAGTTTTGTCTGCTGAATGATACTTTACGAAAAACACTTTTATCCGAACAGCTGACGGTAACTTTCGAGATCGACAGTAGAAAGAAATATACTAAGAAAGTTAGTAGTTACCATGAACTGTGCAGGTAGACTTCAAGATATCTACTACTGTGTTCAAAAGTAGAAAGAAACGCATACAGGTTTGAAAGAAGCATTGGCTGAGAAAATAATGACATTGATTTTTTACTTTGGCCAAAACTATCCACTTAATAACAGGAACGGTACAGATACAGGAGTTGTAAAAGGAGCAGTACAGATACAGGAGTTGTAAAAGCGTATATTCTGGAAACTAACCCGACATCAAGCATTTCTCACCTGTTATCAACAAATGAGACGGCATAGTTGACAGCCAGTCCAGGAGGGATCCCAGCATCTTTGAAGAACTGGATCCATTCTGAGGTGGCTAAAGTAGCAAAAAAACACAGTGATTAAGTACATTCCATGCAATAGCAACATCTCAATTTTAGAAATGACGATAATCACCACAGCTTTAGATTATGTGCTTTGTTCAATGTTAAATGCTACCAATGTGAGTTGGAAAACTAGTTCACTTGACATTTATTGTCATACTACTGAAAGCAGTACCAGCAGCAGATTATCTCAGACTTTGAAAAGACCATTTCATTGGGAGTGCATTGGCTGCTATGTTAATGAATGGTTACAGTATTTAAAAGTTTCTGTCATGTGTTTGGTGCAGAGTTGGATAGACAAATGTATTGTCAATGAAATATTGTCGCACTTATAACATTTTACATTAAAGCAGATCATCTCAGTTTGTTACATTCTATCATTGAGGATTTGATATAGGGTTTGTTTGCAATTGTGAATCTGTTCTTAGTTTGAAAATTATACTTTTAAACCAGTTTTTTTTGTGATAAAAAAATAATGCTGTGTGCTGAGCTAAAATGTCTTTGTTGCCTCTGTATAATTGTTATGGTATTTTTTATCGGTTGAGATCTTGAGTGTATAGAGGAGTCATAAAACAGCCACACCAAGACTTCTTTCACGCACACAAATTATGTTCTGCAGCAAGAAAACACCTAAAACAGGCATGCTTGAGTAGTCTGTCCTGTTTTAGTACTTCTTGAGACAACTTGTGCTTTGTTTAAAGGTCTTTGAGTTCATATTTCAGTCAAACCAACACCAAAACACGAAGACTTTTCTCAGTTCAACTGCACAAGTAGTGCAACACTGTGCTTTATTTTAAATCCTTAAAATATATTTTTTGGAGGGTCTCAGAATGGTTGTTTGGTGCACACCAAAGTTCAGATTGCTGCATTCCCACTAATTTAAATAAAAACCTGTGATTATTTGTACAAAACATGAAGCGCAGTGTTTTTAGAATGCTAAAAGTTGTTTTCTATTCATCGCTGGGTTACATGTACAGATGTTGCAGCACCACTGGTGTGCACATTCAAAATTTATTTACTTCGATGCATAGCGATGTAGACATGGACAGATCGGTATTAGTTCAATAACAGATCATCGCCGTTTATTATGTACTAAAGTTATTTACCTCATATGTGCTATGTCGCAGTAAAATACTATGTGAACAAGGTGAGGGCGAGTAATTAAAAAGTACTTAAAAAGGAGACAACTGTGCACAAATCACTCCATGTCCCTGCTAGGGAGAAAACAAAAAGATCTTTCTCACTTTGACCTTTGAACTACTGGCATGTTTGTAAGGTAACTTTTCCTCTCCTCCATCACTATGAAAGTGATACTAGTGGATCCTAACACAAGTGTGTCTGCAGAGTGAGTTTTCTCCACAGCGTCTATCACGGATCAGCTGTGATAGCTGCACAATCTGCTACAAGTTACTGAGCATTCTTCAGTGTCTGCGTCACTCATCGGTGAACAGAGTTAACAGTTTTAGAGTCAATCAAAAAATAATAATAATTTTAGCACAAAATGTATAAATACATTTAAAATTTTTAATTAAAAAATGTTTGTGTTGTAAAAAAAAATACATAATTGTGGACGGAAAGCATCATCAATGCACCACGATGCACCGAGATGGATGGAACTCAGTTCGATTGGAACTGAATTGATGACAAGATAATCATAACCGAACCAAGTCGTGAGACCAGTGTAGGTTAACACCCCTAGTGCATATACACATACAAAAATATTTAAAAGACATGGTGGAGCATCTTTAATGTGGCATGAGACCACCTTAGAGCAATCGCACCAGATTTTGTTTAAACCAAACCAAAACTGTAAAATGTAAACAACATATTCTTACAGATCATAATTATATTATTAGTTATTTGCTAGCTGTCAGATATCAGTTTGTATTATCCGAGTAAATTTAAGTTGCATTCTATAAATATATTTACAAGAAATACTGAGGTCTGGAATCAGAATCTAAACGAAGCTTTTGACGAGCATCTGACCTGTTAAGATTATTATATAGGCTTATATAAATCACGTTGTAATATATTTTGTAGAAATCATTTAAACATTCATAGTTGGCATGAATTGGACGACCTTTTAATGGTTACTTTGGGGGAAAAAAAAATAAAAAATAAGCCCAGAGCATCAATTCTAGGAGGCAGATCCACCAATATGGAAATGAGGTCAAACTCAGCAGCATATGGGACATGCATGACAAAGAGAGAACACATGGCCAGAAGAGCAGCTGCATCGGGTGTTATTTATAAAGCAACGAGTCTTGTGTCAGTAACGGAGTTCTCCTGCTCAATAAATAGCTGAATGGGTACAGCCTATTATAAACTCCCAAACTGAAATTAAAATTATAAGTGGTAGAAATGTGAAATGCATGTACAGATGTGAAAGCATTAATGAACATTTTATTACATTAATTTGCTGAAATCTCTTCAAAATGTTCACAAATTGTCTAAATTGGTCTTCAGCTGATTTAAATAATAAGAAAGCTAGTTTTACACCTGAGCACTTCACTCTTAAAAACAGTCAGTTTGTACAGCAAACCAACTTAAATGTTTTCTAAATGAAACAGATAATGTTAACCAAATAAATAATATTGCTGTACACATAGAAAGCACTCACCTATTTTTATAAACACGATTACATTGGTGATACAAATCAAAACGATTTTAGAACAAAAGACATTATTAATAGTACGGTTAACGTTTCTAAAAGACACCAATGGGTATATATCTTAATACCAAAATGTCCATAAACGACACTACAGTATAAAAATATTAAAATCTATCCGCTAGTACGATATATTACAAGAGCTCTGTTGGTAATAAAAAGAAAATAAATAACAATGTTGTCTTAAAAACAAGACAATAGTAATGCAATGCGGGCCCTGCTTCATTGAATCCGGTCGCTATATTTGGCTTTAGCCCGTCATGACGACCACACCTAAACCCTCACACGATTTTCTCAGCTCGGTTTCTCCCCACGGAACGTTAAATGTTGATTTGAGCCCATTCACATACGCGTACAGTGACCACCTTCCAAGTGACAAGGGTCATTTCTTTCTTTTACCTGTTGTGACGGTCGCCATCTTCCCAGGGAAAAAACCGACGCGTTGCGGAAATCTTGTGACGCAATATCCTCTCCGTCTTCGGAACAACTCGGCTGACCCGAAAGTTCCGAATGATCACTGGACGACAGCATGACTTGTTTAACGGTAACGTTTGTTTTGCTCCAGTGGGTCAAGTTGCGTGTTAGTTATCGTAACGATTGGAGGAAGAAAGTTGGTTTTATACGGAATCTGCCATGACAGACGGTCATTTATTCACTTTCATTATATGCAAAAGAGATGCAATGCAAAGTTAATGTTGTCATTTTGTTGACATCTCTTAAACGAATTCATCCATGAAAGAAATTCGCACTGGGCAAAAACAACACAAAAACAGGGTAAGTAAACGATGATGATATTTATGGGGCAAACTATTCTCATATCATTAAGTTCTGTTTTTATTGTATCCACTAGAGGACGTTATAATCCCATAAATATCATGTTCTTGATCGCCTGAATTTCTAATCATTCATAGATTTTTTGTGTTTTGATGTTATATTGAATTTACTTATAAAATTGTTAGATCAAAGTCAGATTGCTATATTTAAGGTTCACAATACAGCCTCAATAATTACGAATAATTTAATATATATGTAAATATAAAATATTTATAATATGCCAATATTCTTAAAGCCACTAGGTCTAACCCATTTGTCTGTATTTGTTTTTCATTCATTTCATTTTCCTTCTGCTTAACTTAGTCCCTTTATTCTTCAGGGCTCTCCACAGTGGAATGAACCGCCAACTTATCCAACATGTTTTACAACATGTATTGCAGCTGCAACCAAGTACTGGGAAACACCCATAAACACTCAGACACAAACACTATGGCAAATTTAGTTAATTCTATTCACCTGTATCGCATGTCTTTGGACTGTGGGGGAAACCGGAGCACCCGGAGGAAACCCACGCCACCACGGGGAGAACATGCAAACTCCACACAGAAATGCCAACTGACCCAGCTGAGACTTGAACCAGCGACCTTCTTGCTGTGAAGCAACAGTGCTAATTACTGAGCCACAGTATTGCCCCTGTCAGTATCTAATCATTTACAATATAATACTATTGTGTATGATTTAATAATTTCTGTAATTTAGTAAGTACAGTCCAGAGTAATTATATTGTTTTATTTGTGCCATTTATTTAACCATATATTATTCTTATTTTTTTCTATGTTAAGTGTTTCATCTCCTGGAATAATCTCTGGACTGAGCAGCCAAACAATTATTATTGTAAGCAATAAAAAGTTAAGTGTAAAGGTATTTATCAACTAGCGCATATTCTGTACATTTATGGCACTTCCTTCAATCCTAAAACACAAAAATATAATGTATAATTATAATAACATTTTCACAGATTACTTTAAATTACCTGGATTACTGTACACAGATTACTGGGAAGGGTGCTTAGAGGCAAATGTAACACTAAAAATGAGTCTAAAAATCCTAAAGTTGCAATATTTTTTATTCTGCGATGTTTATTGCGATGTGAATACAAGATGAGTTAATAACTATTTGGAAAGGAATTGATCGTTTTAGATTCATTGGGATAATTCTTTAGGGGACTGTATAAAATATAATAAACTACAAGCATAGATAAATACAATAAACAAAAAGGTACAAGTTAAATAAACAGTATTTTATTGTTTTCCAAAGGAGTCGAACTGTATTTAGGTTTACAGTAATTGATTAATCAAATGTAAAATAATACTGTATAGTCTTCGCATTAAAAACAATTCAATAAAATTAATCGTTCTTAATTTGTTGATAAGTTACAGACGGTGCAATTTATTATGCCTGAATGCTTTTAAACCCATCACATAGTGACAGGCTTCAAAAAACACTTGCAAAATGATAAACTGTAATCCAGACTCAGCATTGCATATACTCTTGATGTGACTATTGCGAATGATAACATTATGTTATCGATGCTGAAATGATATAGTGTGCAGCCCTACTCTACCTGACAAAAGTCTTGTCGTCGATCTCAGGTGTAAGAGCAACAAATAATAACTTGACTTCTAGTTAATCATTTGGAAAAGTGGCAGAATTTAGATTTTTAATATGAATCATGTGATGAACCAGCCTGATCTCACGAGAAAACGTAAGTATTTTACGTTTTGGCAGTTTGGTGGCTAATTCAGAGTTCAGTCGTACGAAAATGTACGATTTAAAAAAGGAGACGTGGCACCTAACCCCACCCCTAAACACAACCGTCATTGGTTGATGAGCAAATCGTACTGAATGTACGAATTACATCGTACGAATTCATACGAATTAGCCACTTTCAAAAAAGTTACGAATTGCCCGTGAGATAGCGTTGGATGAACTGCATCCCAGTTATCACAAATACTGCAGAAGAACCCACATGGACCCAAGATTCTCACAGAAATTAGTCAGGTTTGGTAAAGAAAAAAAATCATGATTTGGGGTTACATTCAGTGTGGGGGTGTGCGAGAGATCTGCGGAGTGGATGGCAACATCAACAGCCTGGGGTATCAAGACATTTGTGTTGCCCATTACATTATAAACCACAGGAGAGGGCAAATTCTTCCACAGGATAGTGCTCCTTCTCATCCTTCAGCCTCCATATCAAAGTTCCTGAAAGCAAAGAAGGTCAAGGTGCTCCAGGATTGGCCAGCCCAGTCACCAGATATGAACATTATTGAGCTTGCCTGGGGTAAGATGAAGGAGGCGCATTGAAGATGAATCCAAAGAAACACGATGGACTCCTACAAAAAAGATTTCTTTGCCATTCCAGATGCGTTTATTAATACGTTATTTGAGTCATTGCAGAGATGTATGGATGCAGTCCTCCAAGCTCATGGGAGTCATACACAATATTAATTCTTTTTCCACTGCACCATGACTTTATATTCTATACTGTACATTATTTCTGTTAAGTGACAAGACTTTTGTGTAAGCAAAGTCAGACTTTACTGTCCTAATTAAATAATTAAAAATTAAGGCATGATCATATTTTATTTTGGTAAAATAAGCATAATCTAGAGGCCTTTGCCTTTCATATTAGCCACTTCTGATACTAAATTATCAAATAGGTCAAGTTATTATTTGTTGTTCTTAAAATCTTGGATAAGCTACAAGATTTTGTCAGGTAGTGTACATCAAATATACATACATTCAAAGTTGTACATGGATCGAGTTATTTTAGATCTCAGATATCATATCCATTTAGAAAGCAAAATTTAGTTTTTAGACATTCACTCTAAAAAAAGGTTCTTCAGTGGTTCTTTAGAAGTTTTTTGCGATATTTGAGGTGCTATTTAGCACTTTTACTGTGTAAAGAACCTTTAAAGCACCATAAAGGTTCTTCAGTGGTTCTTTAAGGTGGTCAGGGTGCTATTTAGCACTTTTACTGTGTAAAGAACATTTAAAGCACCATAAATGTTTTTCAGTGGTTCTTTGGGGTGTTTAAAGTGCTATATAGCACCAATACTACTAGTAAGCACTTGTTCTTATAGCTAATTCTCATAACTCTTATGCCGGTTTTATTTGCGGAAAGGGTAAAGTAACATTATGAGCACCTTAAAATATAGGTGCTATATAGCACCATTTGACAAAAGTACTATATAGCACCTATTTTTTTAAGGTGCTGTATAGCACCAAAAAAGGTTCCCCCCTCGTTACGACCAAAGAACCAGTTTTGGTGCTATTTAGCACCATTTTTTTTTAGAGTGTAGTTTAGACATAGAAGGAGATATTCAGCACATTTTTAAGAATATTAGCTTGTTTCTGATTGGAGGAATTACATTTGACCCCAGTTTCTTCTAATAATACACTTGACTCGATGAACTGATGCATGTTTGTAAAAGGAGCAGATGAAAAGTCTTTGTGGATATGTTTATTTTATAGACATTTCCTTTACAAGAAAAAATTGACGTCATACAAAGATATTAAGATAGGACAGTACACCAAGATTTCACAGTCTATGTAACAATATGAAATGTCCTTCTCCATTCATTAAAGGGCTAGAAATATAGCATAAAGTGAAATGAAATGGAGAAAGGATGAAAAGAGAAAGACTGTAGAACGGCGGATTATATATTTCACTAAAGGTAGTTCAGTATGCATTAAATATGCTGTTCAATATGAGAACTTGGAAGCAGCCGTGGTGAGGAAAGCACTCTCGAATGATAAGTGTCCTTAAATCCACAACCTCACTTCTGTCATCGGCATTCTTAATCAAGAATATACAAAGACAAACAGTATTGAAAAAGCACCATATTATTTTGAATTTGAAATGTTTCGCTGCTTTTAATTGTCTTAAACCTAGCTTTCATTTCCCTTCAAAAAAACAAAACAACAAGAACTAGGTCAACTCTCTTTCTTGAAATTGTCTGAACAAGTGGTTGTAATCGGCTCCTTTTTTTCTATATTAAAAAAGTCAAACGGTTCATCTATCAAACAACACCCACTAAGCCAGAGAGGCACTGAAATTTTACACCCTCAAAATGCTAAAGCATCCCATCATTGAGGTCTCAGTTGAGTAAATTATACAAGGTAAACAGGACAGACAGTCTCCAGTCTTCACTGTGACACTGTAGCATCCGAACCGGCTTTTACCATACAACTCAGTTGATTTTGCTACATGGTTCTCCTAGAGTATCTGAAATATTGCATTCCACCGTGTCAATTTGTGCACTGTGAATTTGAAAATACCTAGGATGAGTGTGCAGATGGAACTAAATGAGGAGTTTTTGCAAAGTGGAAGACCACAGAGTCACTGGTACTGTATCGCTGAATCAACATCCCCTTATGCTATAATATCAGAGAGAGAGATCCTATTTGTATAACAGTAACAATAGGATTTGGCGTAGGAGTAACAAAAGCACCAACAGCTGAGAAATCAAACCAACATAAAACAAAGTCACACGCCTGATATCACATAATGTCCCACTTTGTGAAATTGCAGCTCTGGCTTCATCGCGTCACTGTTTGAGATGCCGTAATTCAGTTTTCACTGCTGAATGAGAGCATAATTTTATCAAGCGGCTCTGTTGGAAAGAGCTCACATGGTTGTGTCCATCTCTGCTTGAATTGAACCTTCGGGTTTGAATGGTGCGCTCGTGGATATAAATGTAGCATGAAAAGACATTTTGATTGAAACATCTGTACAAATATTATCATTTCCACCTCATAAAATACTCCACATAAAGAAGCCAAAGTCAAAAACAATGGACCTCGTTTGTTTGTAAAACACTTCCTATCTATGTATGACGTCGGCACTTATAAATTTCCGATTGTGCCTGTAACGTGGATTTATTAGGGCTGGTTGAAAGTTGTCCATCAAGCCCTGAACATCTCTCTCACATACACACACACACACACACACACACAATAAAGCCAAATGGCAGACAGCACACACTGGACAAAATAAATCAATGCACCACGAATGATTCAGAAACACATCTGAATCAAAAATACATCAAGACACTCAAATCATGTCTTCTTTTTTATTTAATATATATATTTTTTTTCAAATGCATTTTTAGATATTTTGCGCGTCCAGTGTGTTTTGTCCACAGGGGTTGATGAATAAGGGCTGTGAGATCAACCTCATCGACAAATCAAGCACAGCACAAAGCTGCGATACATATATAAATATGCACCACAGTTTTAATACAGTCATCATACAGATTACACATTTCAAATGAAAGGCAGTGACAATGCTTCTCATATTAAGGGAAAGGCGGGCTGTTATTGTTTATTATATATATTTTTTTGTTCTTTTAGAAAAATATCTATGTTTAAACCAAAGCCAAGTGCATCAAGCTCTCCCTTCTGTCTTCATTGACAAAAATAATATTTTCTGAACATTCATACATTACATTACAATCATTGTGTATATATATACACTAAATATGTATATATATGCATACATAATATATATTTTTATATATTTCATATATATATAGTTTTAGACATAAAAAAGTTTCATAGTGCACAACATGCCTTTTTAGTTGCCAACATGATATAACTATGAAATAATAATTATATTAATAACCATAATAACAATATTCTTGATAACTGCAGTAAGACAACAATAACAGATAGAGCTAAAAGCTCCACAAAATTCTTCCATTTGGCAGCAACGGCACAATCAAGAGCAAAGGAGAAATAAAGCATCATGAAAAAAAAATCATTAACTCAAAACATCAAAAACATTCACAGGAAAGTAAACGGTTCATATTCGAAAGCACATCCGGTCCTTTAGGTTGCCCATCGTTACGCGCTCCTTCCGTCTGAAGCTGGCGTTTGTGCTTTTTTTTCCATCTTAACATTAACAACAACCCCCTTTAAAGAAAGAAATCAACTGGAGTCGTAGTCTTCTGTGGCTTCCATTCACAATCAAAGCCCAGAGCTGCGCTAAACCACATCCACAACTCAAGGACTATGTCAAGGACTTTCAGAAGCACAGAGGCCACTCATCCAAAACCAAGAGGTTGTGTTTTTTTTTTTTTTTTTGGTCACTCAATATAATGCTCCTCAAACCTAGAGTGCAAAGCCACTCTTGTATGCAATCATCAGATAAGCCACTTTTGAAATCAGAGTTAATACTATCGTTGAAACACAGATTGAAACAAACAAACAAACCCTTCTAATTTGCACAAGAAGGGTGGAAAGGGTGTAATACAGCTTTGAAAGCTCTCAGAGGATCAGCAGGAGATGTGAACGCTCTCACCATCTCATTCTTTCAGATTCCAGACCTTGCCAGAGTCTAGCCAGCGCGTCTTCGCTCATCCAAAATCAAATCCTCAGTGCTGAGGAGGAATAGAGTCCTGTTTCTTTAGGCCTTTCTAGGATGGCATTTGATCTGGCTGGTCGGTTTAGTTGGTTTGAGATCCACTGTGGGCTGGTCCGTGCGAGGGGGATTTGTGGTGTTGGGGTGTGGGTTGGCACTCACTCAAGGTTCCATGGGCTTTCAGGGTCCAACGGGCTCTCAGGGGCCGAAGACTTCAGAGAGAGGTACATAGAGACAGGAGAGAGGAGAAACAGATGTGGAGATGGACAACGGAGGGAGAAACAAAAAGAGAGAGATAGCAACAGAGTGTGTGGTCATGTCCTTAGGCAGAAGAGGTGTGGATGAACTGGATGGAGGCTGAGAGAAAAGGTAGCAAGGTAGCCTGACAGGAACGAGAGAAAAAACAAACCAAAACCCATAAAGCAGTTCTGCGACCCCCCTTTTGCGTAGACAAATACACAGCAGGCACCTGGCGTGGATAGAGAGAGAAGGAGGGAGATGGCACACTAATGTAAGCCAGAGCGAGAAAAGATAAAAGCAAAGGGGGAGTGTGCTGATGTGCTTTTATTGTTACGTCAAACCAATTGAAAGAACACTCTACTTTTTTTTGGAAATAGGCTTATTTTACACATCATCTAAAGCAGGGGTTCAAACTTGTTCCTGGAGGGCCGGTGTCCTGGAAAATTTAGCTCCAACCCTATTTAAACACACCTGAACCACCTAATCAACCTCTTACTAGGTATACTAGAACAGGGGTCACCAATCTCGGTCCTGAAGGGCCGGTGTCCTGCAGGGTTTAGCTCCAACTTGCCTCAACACACCTGGATGTTTCAAGTATAGCTAGTAAGACCTTATTAGCTTGTTCAGGTGTGTTTGATTAGGGTTGGAGCTAAAGGACACCGGACCTCCAGGAACAAGTTTGGTGATCCCTGTACTAGAAACTTGTTGACTTGTTGACACTTGGTGTGTTGAAGCAAGTTGGAGCTAAACTCAGGACACTGGCCCTCCAGGACAGAGTTTGGACACTCCTGGTCTAGAGTTAAATAGTAGAGTTTTACCATATTTCAATCAGATCTCTGGGTCTGGTGGAAGCATTTTTAGCTTAGCGTAGCATAAATCGTTGAATCGGATTAGACCATTAGCATCTCACTCCAAAAATTCAAAATAGAGTTTTAATCATTTTCTTAATATAATGCTTGACTCTTCTGGAGTTACACTGTGTACTATGAGCGAAATAAAATGAAAAGTCAATATTACCTGCGCTGTTACCTAGTTGTGTAGCTGGGGCTTATTTTCAGGCGCTGCATAGTCTTGCACCTGCTGCAGTTCTGGTATAGCATCAAAGTCCTTTGATTACTTCAGAATGAGAGTATAGTTCCTAGTTAAATCAGCCTAGAAAGTTGCAACTCTTCTTTTTCTTTCAGTCTTAGTACATAATGTAACTACAGAAGAGTCTAGCTTTAAATAGGAAAATTATAGAAACTCTTTTTTTTGAGTGAGATGCTAATGGTCAAATCCAATTCAATTATTTATTCTAAGCTAAGCTAAAAGTGCTCCCCCAGACCCAGAAATCGTGTGAACGGGTTAAAAAAAACATGTAAAATGAGTCTATTTCCAAAAAAAAGTGAAGTGCTGCTTTAAACATTTAAGTGAGTCTGAGTGTGTTTGAGTGTATGGGCTACTGACTCATCTCGATATTAAGCCTGAATTCATTGTGAATTAATATACACTTACATCATCTGATGAAGTTGCACAGACGCTAACGCATCTGGGTCTCGGTTTCAAAACCAAGGCCTTAACTGTAAAAGATCAATACAATGTACATCCAGAGATTTAATGTTTGGATTGGCATGTACGCATGTGCTGCTTTCGATAGGCAAGCAAAAGGCAGAGAGATCAGCAGAGCTCTCAAAGTGCAAGAAGCGAGGGTGAGTTCAGGGAATCAGAGGACTGATCGCTGCTGCTGGTTCGCTGGTTAGCGCTGGCCCCGCAGGCTCCCTCTGGGTAGGTGAACACAAATGAAGATGTGTATGAGGGGATGTAGCTGCCGGCGTCAGGGTTACCGCCACCGTCGGCAACAAGGCACGGGCCGTCCGGCGCCGGCTGGCCCGGCCCATAGAAAGAACTAGAAAAGGCTACCTCCTGCATCATCCCTTGCTGCTGTTGCGCTGGTGTCGGCTGTGTCTGCGTGGGCTGTGAAACCGGGACGTGGTGGTGGTGGTGAGATGAGTAGGCGGGCGGCAGGTAGAAAGAGTCCTCCTTCACAGTTAAACCCACCACGGAGACAGAAGGCGCCTGTGGGGACGTCTGCGGCAGCGGCGCAGGGGGCTGGTCCTGGTAGGGAAGTTTGCAACCAGGTTGGTGGGCGACCAGGACAAACTCCAGGCGCTCCTTCTCCTTCTGCAGCTCGGATATTTCAGCCTCTAGCTCGGCCTTCTCCTCCTCCAAAATGTCTGTCTCCTTGGGTTGGAGAGACAAGAGGAGGACACAAGGGGACAGAGATTATATGATCACATGAAATTAGGACAAAAGCAAGGGTTTCCTTTTAGTATTCAGAACTGCTACATGTTGCTAGTTTCAGATAGCAACAACCAAATAAACTTGCTTAAGTCTGTTGCCACTATATAATTACGGTGGGTTTATAGACTCTTTGTTCAAACTAGCCCTTTCTAATTACAATGCAGCATAATGTGTATGTGTGTTGGTATCATTTACTAACTGTAATTGTAAAAATGGTTGTTATGAGCAGATTGGCATGTTATGAACCCTGTAATTAAGATGCTTTTGCATTCAGGGCCTAAAAATAGCATTCGCCAAGCACCTGATGTGAGTAAAAATCGATGCTGGTAAGTATATGAAACAATGTTACTCCCCAGCTGGCCAGTATTGTTTTTATGCAGTTTGTGATGTGGTTTAGTGCAGCACTGTGATCTTTTGAGAAGCTCAAAATATTTTTGCTTTTTATTGTCTAGATGCAGCTCGATTGAGGGTAAATTGTACTTGGCACAAACTCCATCACTGCAAGTGCTGTTTGAATCCTTTACAACATGCTTTTGAAAATACCTCCATCTTGCCCAGTTTGCAATACTTATGCAAAATAAAAGTTTCATGGTTTAATTTTTGAAAGCAAAGAATATAAAAATATAATAACTCATATATAATTATTATTTAAAAAAATAAATATAATGTACTGTCACCACCAGTATATACTATCACTAGTATATAATATACTCTCACTCCTAATTTGTATGACTGTGTTTTTTATTCAATTGCCAAGTGCAAAAAAATATATATATATATATTTCAATGCACATAATTATATTCTAGTCTGTAAATTGTTTCGCCATTCACCGGCCATTAGCAGCTGCAGCAAAATGTTCATTTTAGGCCCTGTATTTGTCTGATATCATATATAAGATATTGTATTGGATTTTTGTGTTTTTAAATATGAGTACAGCATCGCTCACCGACTGTAACCTGTCTGTGAGCTCACGCCGTCGGTTCCTACACTTAGCGGCGGCCAGTTTATTTCTCTCTCTTCTAACACGTCTTTTCTCCTCTTCCTCGGGGGTCAGCTGGGAACAGAACAAATTTAGTATCACATTAAACTTAATTTCTTGCAATTTATATAGAACTTTTAAACCAAACTGAAAATGACTAACCATGCTGTCATGGGTCCCACTCACCGTTTCATCTCGTGCACGGCGGCGGCTCCGAGACTGACGCACCGGGCCAGGAGCATCAGAGCTCGGAGGGGTGAAACCTCCACCGGACGAAAAGCTTGGGCCTGGCAGGTCATAAGGATCTAATGCAACAGGCTGCGTCATGGTGCTGGAGCCCGTGCCACTTTGACCTGGTGCCACAGAGGAGATCAGAGTGGGCTGCACCATCCACTGCAGATCCTGGCTTGTGGTGATGGCCGTCACTGTGGGCACAAATGAGCTGGGCATGTCCACCCCTGCCCCGGTGCCGGTTGACCCTCCACCCACCCCTACCCCGCCAGTGGCTGTTACACACTCCTAGGAACCAAAAACATAAACCGTATGAAGCCATGGCCCTCAACATCGTATTCAGAGTCATTATACTTTAAATAAAGCACCGAAACATTTTACTTTTATTTTACCAGAAATTAAATATACAGTAACTAATGTTAGTTAGCATACTGTGAACTACAACGGACAATATAATTTTTCTAACGTTTAAAAAGTTAATAGATGCTGTTAATATAGTGCTCGTTAATAGTTTGTTATAGGCCTAGCTAACGCATTGCCAAACGTTAACAAATGAAACTTTTTGTAGTGTCACCAAAAGAAAACATATTTAATAAAATAATATAACATAAAATAATAATAAAATATGCAGACTTTTCTATAATTTACAAAAACTGAAAACAAAAAGTTTAAAACGGAAAATGTTAAAATCGAATTTAACAACAATAATACCATAGTAATAATATAATAATAATAATATATAATAATAAGTATTATTCTCCATTACCTCGGTTTACATATAAAATTGACTAAGGCAAATGAAAAGCAACACATTTATGAAAAAAAGGACATGGATCCTTACCCAGAGTTATGTTTTAATAAGATATAAATAATAAATATTTTCCTAACACTGACAAAGTACTCCAAATACAAGAACAGAAATCTCGAGAATGTTTAAACACGTATTGGAGAAAATCTATACCAACACGCTTTCATTTCTTAGAAAAAGAATGCCCGGTGCGGCGAGTGTGAGTTCCATGTTTCATTAATATTCATATGAAAGCGTGTTAGGCAAAAACGTACGCAGTCTGCCGTAGCCAATCGCCGCAGCCTCGATTCGGCCCTCCCTTACCGTTCCTCCGCCTCCGTCACACCCCCGGTGTTCCCCTTAGCAACTCAACGTAACACTCCAAAATAGAACGCATTGACGTCACGTCCAAGTCTGAGAAGCGAGAACAGCAGCACAGCACCGGGCGCGAGGCGGAGCTTCGTGAGCGCGCGTCGGAGAGTCCACACAGCCCTGTCATGTTTCGCGGCGTGCTGTAAACCTACCACGTTGCTACCGGTCTGATTCTGCGCGCATGCTGACTTGTCAGTATTATATTTTCACCATACACATCCAAACATGCTCGAAATGAGCAAAATAGCAATGTCGCTTTGGTTTTCACGCAGAAACATGCAAACCTCGCAGCGCTACTGTCGTGCTGTTTACTTAAACAAGTATTCGCGCGGACAAACACTGCGGTAAAATGTAATAAATAGTGGGACTTACTTGCGGTGCGCTGGTGGTGGGCGGACTCCCGAAGGATTCCACGGACGACAGGTACTGAGATTCAAGAGAAGGAGAAGAGCTTCCACGGGAGCCGGTGTCGGGGTCTCCGGGGAACCCCTGAAACATGTCCCCGATGGAGCCGAGAGAAGCCGAAACACCTACTGTGCCCGGCGAGAACGGGATGTCACCTGTCATCCAACACAAGTCACACTGAAGCGCATTTTCTTCAGGACATCAGCCAGACAATTTGCTTTTGTAAACGGCAATGCACTAAAAATGTAAATAGTCGAACGCGTTACATTTAAAAGCGCTCTATTATGTTAAAGTCACCTACCGTAACAAGTTTTACTTGGAGTCTTCGTCAGGATGCCTTTAGTCTCTTTCCAAAACAGTTGCATTAAGACATCAATCCAGTTCCCTGCTCGAGGAAACTTCTAAATTCCAATCCGTCCTTGAGTAGCACTTCCCGGGTCGTGGTACAATCCGTGAAATGCATGAAATGTGCTTTTATAGATCCATAAAATAATCCGCAGTGTGTTTGTTGTAAACGGGAGTAGAAGGTGTGCGGTGTTTCGGCGGCAGCGCTTCCTCTTGTGAATGAAGCCTGGGAACGCATTGTAAAGTAGGGAGTCCTGGCTCCGCCTCTTACTGGTGTTCCGCTGACGTAGGTGCCCATATATGGTCCAAAACCACTGTTTTTGTTTTTGGTATCCAAGCAATATGACGTGAAGGGATTCCCTCACCCACAGAAAGAGACAGCTCTCTCGCGGTCAAGAATAGGTACGTTTACTATTACTTCCACGAGATATTTTTAATAGTTACATGCTTTTCACAGACAATATTTAGAAACGACGCGGTTTGCAAATATTTTTGCCTGAATGCTACGTCAAAATGCTTTAGGTTTAACTGACGCTTTTAATGTCATTTTCGCCACTGGCATCTTTAAATAAACTATTTTATAACCTGAATTGTTACAAACTGTAGATAATATATGCAACGTAAGTAGATATTGATATTAATCATTCAAATATAAGGGATTAAAACAGAATAGGATTAACTAAACAAAATGTTGATAGTAATTCACCGTTTCTAACATTCATTCATTCATTTTCTTTTCGGCTTAGTCTCTTTATTAATCCGGGGTCGCCACAGCGGAATGAACCGCCAACTTATCCGGCATTTGTTTTACGCAGCGGATGCCCTTCCAGCCACAACCCATCTCTAGGAAACACATCCACACATTGTCATTCACACACATACACTATGGACAATTTAGCTTACCCAATTCACCTGTACCGCATGTCTTTGGACTGTGGGGGAAACCGGAGCACCCGGAGGAAACCCACGCAACCACGGGGAGAACATGCAAACTCCACACAGAAATGCCAACTGGCCCAACCGGGACCTGCCCCAACCGGGGATCGAACCAGCGACCTTCTTGCTGTGAGGCGAACGTGCTACTCACGCGCCACCGTGGCGCCCCCGTTTCTAACAGTTTGATTTAATTTTATTGCAATTTTATTTTCATGATTTTGTTTTAAATCTGTGCAAAGTTTGCAATAAACGTATGACTGTATGTTTTAACCTTTACAAAACGTTGTCTTACAAATGTGAGGCAAATTTAAGTTTTTTTTTTTTTAGTACAGGGGCTGTTCACCGTGTTGAAATGTATATTTGAAGACGGCGAAGCACGAGAAAACACCTGAGAAGTGGTGAAGCTAATTTAAGGAGGATATTTCACTGAGGTAGCGACTCAGCGCAGGAGGGAAACCCGCTTCCAGCTGTTTTGACTCCACTGTAAACTTTGTCAACGACACGCCCCACGGAATCCCCGATACACCCAGAGCTTCCCTCGTCGCTAACAGTCTTGAGAACCGGTCGGAGCAGAGATTTACAAAGCAGGTTGTCTATTGTAGGTAAGTCTGCGAACTATTCATCTTATCTTTTGTTATTGTGTTACATAAATCTGCTGAGTAGCCTACGTCAAAACTTGTTCAACTCTATAATAAGTGAAATGCTTGTCTTATTAAATGCTGATTTATTAGACTAAAATCACTTATAATGAACACAGAACTACAAGCTTAACATGACAGAAGTATACAAAGCACAGTATGGCACTCGCGTTATTATTCAGCAAACAAAGAGCTCATTATTATGCCTGATACCCTCGCCATTTACCAGAAGCATGTACAAGTTCCAAGTCGGGCAGTGGGCTGAAGTGACGGAAGTCATAGTGAGTGTCACACGCTGTCACATTTCATCTCATGTAGGAACAAAGGTGATTCATTGCTCTGTGTGCAAGGAAACGAGCGTGGCTCACTTATTGATAATAAGGTAAAACTTATATATAAACGCGAGAAGCAGAATATGGCCAGATAAAAAGATATGCAACCAACCAACACCTTATAACTCGACGGTGGGCAAGGGTGGGGATAACAACAATTAGTCAGCAGCGTTGAACGTCACCGGCGGAGAACGCCGTGTCCAGTGGCAGACACTATAACGACCGAGCAGGAATATGACTAATGCGGAGTATGTACGGCAAACATTTTACCATTTTACCAGAACACCCCAGATCCACATTAAAAACCGGTGGTTACGTCAGAGAAATTGTATGTGGGATGCTTAAAGATCAGCTAGATGGGGAGAATCATCTATAGTTAGCTTTAAAATAGTGTGACAGGTGTTTGAGGGGCTGTTATCTGTTAGTATGTTGTAGTCAAACCCAGGACCACAGTGTATAAAGACCAAAGCCAGACGAACACTCAGTTCATCACATTTACTGGCTGAGAAATTTAGGTTATTAGTCATTAAATACATTTGAATTGATTTTTCACCCAAAATAAATATATTGCCATAATTTACTCACAACTTACGTTTTTCTAATCTTTATGGGGTTTTTTTTTCTGTTGAACACAAAAGAAAATATTATCGGGAAAAAAAGGAAACCTGTAACCATTGACTTCCATAGTATTTGTTTTTCCATGGAAGTCAATGTTAGGCATACGGGGTCAGCTTTATTCAAAATATTTTTTCTATTTATAGAAGAAAGAAAATCATAGTTGTTTAGAGCCACTTGATGGTGTATAAATTGTGAGTAATGTACATTTTTGGGCAAACTATTGCTTTAATGTGCCGTTACAGGTGACATGCTCTATTGCTCTTGTGATATTACACAATTTTGTAATATGTTATACGAAAATCACATAGCTTATGTTCATATTTTGATTTTTGGGAACATTTGTATTCATTCTGTTGACATAATTGAGTCAAGTGCAAATATAAAAGATCCATAATAGACTGATACATTAAAATAATAATAATTTAAAATGGTTTAAGGTTAACTGAGCAAAAACGGAGCTGAAAAGTCATTGTTTACTCACCTTCATGTTGCACTCAACCTCTGATATTTTTTTTTTATATATAAAACAAATTG
Source organism: Danio albolineatus (assembly GCA_903798035.1). Classification (NCBI taxonomy): domain Eukaryota; kingdom Metazoa; phylum Chordata; class Actinopteri; order Cypriniformes; family Danionidae; genus Danio; species Danio albolineatus. The sequence goes on from CAIGQQ010002480.1 coordinate 1,550,954, forward strand.
AAGATTTACAAAACGTCAGTTTGTCGGCAGACTTGTGATTAAATTTAGTTTAAAATACTGCAACACTTTTAAATGCAATTTAACTAAGCAAAAAAGCCTGCAGAAAAGTCATCATGTGGACATTTTGTGACTACCCATATGTGTTTTAAATTCGCAAAACTGACCTTTGACCGACTGACAGTCTAGTCACCATTCACTCTAATTGTAGTGAAAGTGAATGGTGACTGAAGCTATGATTCAACAACACTGCCTTTTTTTCTATTATTAGAAATAAATGCAGACAGTTTTGTGGCAGTATCACACCAGTGAGTAGTGACTAAATTCTGACTTCTCATTATTGGTGAACTCTTTAAGTTTCACCCATAACATTTCCATTCCAGCAAAGGAACGTACAGACGAAGGGAAACAATGGTACAACGAACTAACTTCTTAACCGTCTCTCATTCTGTGGTTTAATGCAAAATAAACTAAACGGTCTCTTAAAGCAAACAATCCCGCGACGTTTACAACCAACTCTGCGTGTGTATACAACGTCTCGTCGCTGTGGAAACGCCGTTCCCGCACGTCTGACGCAAGGACGTCACGACGATTGGTACTTTTTTTGTTTTTGCTGCGTAGCAACCGGTTTCCGTGGTAAACTTAAAGGGGCGGCATAGTATGTGGTTGAAAGTAGGCAGTTCTCCGACGAGGGAAAGCGGACTTTTGTTTGTGTGCATGTTTACATTCCTTTGACTTTTTACGAGGCGATTAGTTGCTTAATTTAGTGTTTGACATTTAAACCACACGGTTGTTTGCATTAAACGTCGTTGATTTTTTGCAGCAAGTCCTGCTAGCAGTGTATCGTTAGCCAGTGTGCTAATCGTCCCGTTTTCATAACAGCGCAGCGTTGCAAACAAAGGAAATTATGTTTATGCACTGTATCGAAACCACGTTTGCTTGGTCGAATATAGGGACAGAGTGCTCGAAATATTTTGTTGTACAAAGTTTGTTGTAGTTGCATTCCTCCTCAGGTTGTTAACCAAGAAAGGCTGCTAGAAAAGAGACACTTTAACGCCTTCGAAAGGCGTACTACCTTAAACGTACATAGATTATGTAAAGTAGTTTGACTTTTTGTTGAGTATCCTTGTGTTTGCATAAGTATCAGACAAAATAAATTAACTCGCCCATGAGGTCGTGGAACTGATACAGGCGTATTTGTTTTAAAGGTGTACAACTACAAGTCAACTATTGAACATAACAACCAAAAACGGATAAACCCTGAGACTACATACGGAATGTGAAAACATTTCTCTAAAAGTTTTCTTTTTAAAGGCAATTTGAATAAATGTAAACCATTAACAATAATTTCTCTTTTAACATTAGTTCATTATTAACACACCAACTACAAGCAACATATTTTACAAACCTTCTAAAACTGAAAGTGTTCATTGCTCATGTTAATGCACTGATGTTAACAAATGTAACTTTTCATTAGTGTACTAGCAATTGTACACATTAACAAAGTAGCCATCAAATAATAAATGCTGTTGAAGTATTTTGCATTGGTAGTTTAACTCATGCAAACAACTGAAAACATATTACAATGCATATCATCTTAAATAATAAGTGCTGAAGAAGGTCCAGGCATGATGTTTAATTGGATTAAATTGGATAGCTATAATACTGACAATACTTTTGTACATGGTGATGACAGATCATTTGCAAGTGAAACTTAATTATCATATTTATGTAACATTAAGCAATCTTTATATCAAGGACTTAAAGGTATTATTAGGTTCCTGATTTTTATTTAAACACACATATGCTGCAAATAAAACCTAAAACTTCATGCAATTACTTGTTGTAAATCTAAAAGAAACAAAAATCAGTTATTTCACAAACAAGGAATTTCTGCACAATCGAATCTCGAAGTAGGCTGCACATGACATAGAACACAGGTTCTTGGTAGCTTTTTAAAAATGTGTCACCATGGTGTGAAACACAACATGTACTGTAACAGCAGTGTACCAACTATGCAAATGCTGTAAAATGTAATAATTGATCGTTATCATAGTGCAGTAAAAAGCCTGCCAATTAAACTATTCATCCACTGTTAACAGTGGTCTTTCTGCTGTCATCTTACAGTCTGCAGTGTGCTGCAATAAAGATGTTTTATGCAAATGAAAATTTTATTTTTGTACATCGATATTCTCTAAACGTAGCCTTTGAGATACAGACTGTGCTGCAAATGAAAAAACTACAACCGAATATTAATCAAGAAATCTGTTAATCCATCGAGTCTAGCTGTTCCAAAGACAGAAGCTGTGGCGTGAACCTATGTGCGATGAAGTACAAAAATGACTCAGAATTGATTGACACTTTAAGTCATTAAAGCTCTAGTAAAAGTCTGATGCTACAGAACAGAAATGTAAAAAAGTTAGAAATTGCATATGCAAGACAGATCTCAAGCTCATCAGAAGAACATTACGTGAGTAGACAGGCCAAGGTTATTGTGCGGGCAAAAGTGCGTTTTTATGTTGATATGTGAATTTTCTCTTGGTTGTTTTTCCTTTGGCTTTTGAAATTTCGGCACGCAGATGACAATCTTATCAACCATTTACAATGATCTGTGAAAAAACAAGTGAGTTTTGCAGATACAACAAACAAAAAAGCACTGCGACCATACAATTTAGCCCATCATTAATGTTTTGGCTATAGACTGAACATTTAATTCATGTGTTTTCACAAAATCACATAATGGTATTATATTTTAAAGAGCTTGCAGGTTGAACCCTGCGTTCAAGTGTTTGCATGTCATGTAAATGAATGATCCAAACACATAATAAATGTGATTGAATAGGACCCCATGTATACATTTGTTATTAAAGGGATGGTTCATGTAAAAATGAAAATTGACTCACTATTTACTCATCCTTAAGTAGTTACAAACTTTGTCCTAGGAAGATATTTAGAACACTATGGAAGATATTTCGAAGAATGTTGAAATCCTGTTACCATTAAGAGCCGTAGAAGAAAAAACTATTGTTAAACTCAATGGTTTCAGCTTTCTTAAATAATTTATTCTTTAGTGTTCAACTAAACTAAACCAAGGCAAGAGTGAGTAAAACATGACAAAATTGTATGTTTTGGGTAAATTATCCCTTAATTTATATATTTCAATACTATTTTAAATATTATGTGCTGTATTAAAAGTTTGATCCTCTTGCATTTTGCTAAACGTCTGCTGTTTTTTGTAAGAATGTACTCTTTATAGAATTATTGTTCAAGTTAAACCAAAGAGTTACCCCGGGAGACAACACAGGCAGGCCATGTGGCATTTGATTTGTTCCGTAATCACGATCACAAGCTCGCATGCAGGAAGAGTTTACCCAAATGATCAACAAATGTTGTGTTGTTTCTTAGGTGACTGCAGTTGCTACAGTTTGTGTGTTTCTGGCAGAACAATGACTAGGAAAATACGTTTATTTGCATTTCAGTTCAAACTGCCCAACCGTGCTCCTAGGTCTTGCTTTTTTCTCATGCATTCATTTGGCTTTATGCAAAAAATAAAACTCTGTTTCCTGTTTTGGCACAACTTCAGAGCCATATTGTTTGCCTTGCCTTTTTTCTCTTCTGATTAACCCTTGCCATCGTGTTCCGAAAAAGGTTCCACAGTGCAGGGGAGGGCCGTGTGTTTTGTTTACCCAACTCTCTTTCTGTTTTCGTCTCTCTGGTATTCGTACAACTTGAACCCCTGCAGCAATCACGAGAGTGTCTTGTTTCCTGGGGAGGCGGGACGTGTTTGCCTGGTTCCCTGCCCAAAATATTTGTAACCAGGCAACAATGAGGCCCATCCCACAATAGCCGTGTATTGTTGACACCCCTCTTGGCATGCTTACCCTAACACCGTTGCATAAGCACTTTCTCTAACTTCCCAGCAACACAAATCAAAAAAAAAGCTGAAACAGTCTCGTAATTCTCGGCGTTCGACACATTTAATGCAAATTTAGCTCATGTTGCTTCTGCTATATTGCTCTGGACTTCACAACATGAACTTTCTAGACCCGAGGACTATTTTCCTTTGTGACTTTCTGGGTTTAGACTGCTTTGTTTGCACGGAGTTGCAAAGATCCGGAACATCTGCAACTGAACTGAAACCGACTGCTGCTGTCTTCTCTATTAAAAAGAGGGTTTGTTTACACAGACGTTGGTTACCCTGCGGACATGTTGAGAACATTGCTTGCATTAAAAGCATACAGTAATGAGAGTGCACTGCTAATTTCTACAAAAGGATTTCTTTTCTGCTGTTTGTATATTGTTTCTGTCGGTTTTAGTTTCTCCGTTGGCTGTGCGTTGGCAGTAGCTCTCATTTTTTGAGTCCAGGGCCCTATATTGCCCACTGCAATATTAGTTTAACATGTGTTAATAATGGTTTTGTTTTTAAAATATATAGATACAGTTGAAGTCAGAATTATTAGCCCCCCTTTGATTTTTTTTCTTTTTAAAATGTTTCCCAGATGATGTTTAACAGAGCAAGGACATTTTCACATTATATCTGAAAATATTTTTCCTTCTGGAGAAAGTCTCATTTGTTTTATTTCGACTAGAATAAAAGTAGTTTTTAATTTTAAAGACCATTTTAAGGTCAAAATGATTAGCCCCTTTAACCAAGTTTTTTTTCTTTGATAGTCTGCAGAACAAACCATCATACAATAACTTGCCTAATTACCCTAATAAACATAGTTAAGCCTTTTAATGTGACTTTAAGCTGTATAAAATCTTGAAACATATCTAGTAAAATATTATTTACTGTCATCATGGCAAAGATAAAAGAAATCAGTTATTAAAACTATTATGATTAGAAATGTTTTGAAAAAATCTCTCAGAAATTAGGGGATAAAATAAACGGGGGCTAATAATTTTTATACAATATATATATAGAATTTCTTTTAATCAAAACCTGAAAGGCATAGTCACTACAATTATTTTTCATCTGATTTTCCATTTAATAAAATATTTATTACAAAAAGACAGCAACAGAATAAAGAATATGCTGATATGGAGTACCATTTAAAAAAAACAACAACTTATAAATCTGGTTCTTCAAAAGAAATTTTAATTTAACAAATTTAAAATAAGATCTTTATTTTTAGCTGTAGTTTGTCTGATGGTAAATGACTGTAAGTTTACAAAATAATGTACTAAATAATGGTTACACAGTAATGCAACCGGAAGGTTTTTACCTTTGTGTTTTTTTTTTTTTTTGCGATTTGTTTCACGTTCTGATGTGATGCCAATGTTATCCAAATTATTCTTGTTCAAAAAGTTAGAAAAATGCTGTATTGTGCATATACAGAGAATGCAGAATTATTAGGCAAGTTGTATTTTTGAAGATTAATTTTGTTATTGAACAACAACCATGTTCTCAATGAACCCAAAAAACTTATTAATATCAAAGCTGAATATTTTTGGAAGTAGTTTTTAGTTTTAGCTATTTTAGGAGGATATCTGTGTGTGCAGGTGACTATTACTGTGCATAATTATTAGGCAACTTAACAAAAAACAAATATATACCCATTTCAATTATTTATTTTCACCAGTGAAACCAATATAACATCTCAACATTCACAAATAGACATTTCTGACATTCAAAAACAAAACAAAAACAAATCAGTGACCAATACGTAGTTGAAAATGTCATTTTGTATAGAAATAAGAAATGCACCTGCACACAAAGTCCTGCAGGCTGTCGTTGTTGTACTTGGTCGTCAAGTATTCAAGCATTCCCATGCCATGAACACATAACACACATGACAACATTTATTCACAAATTTGTTTTGAACTTTTTGTAGTCTACACAGCCATAATAAAGGTGTAGTTTGTCAAATTTCCACTTTCAAAAGCATTTTCAGACCTCCAGACCAAAGGACATACATGTTTTCTGTGTTGAAAATTGTGTATTAAAGGTCCCCTCATTTACCTTGTGGCCTTTTTTCCACAATAACGTGTTGTGTTCTGGAGCCAGAGCCTGTTCTCAGCTCATTCTCAGCCAGGCCTGACGTGAATCGGCTACAGACTTGGGAAACTAACAATGATGTAATGCTGCTATGCGTTGTTTACCTCACTATAACCAGTCTAAAACAAACATCGCACATCCCTGAGTTTCTGCAGCCAGTTTAGCACATATGTTTTGCTATTTACAGAACCAGCAGTGATTGTAGTATCAGCAGCTTAAATAAACTTCCGGTTCTCTCATCTGTCCTTTTTCTGAGGTAATTTAAAAAGTGAAAGCCCTGGTTCACTTGATTTCAACTGTGATTTTCTGCCTTAGACAGTGTAAGCATTTCTCCACGCTTGCTAGCCGTCTCAGTTTGAGCAAGTTTTTATGGCCTGAAACTGAACTGGTTTTTGTTGGCCTGGAACCTCCTTTTCTGTAGCGAAAATGCACAGAGCAGTTTAAGAACTTCCACTGGCCAGGACACCCACACTGGTCTGCTATGTGAGAGGTAGAGCAGGTTTGGGCATTTTCAGTTGATCTAAACAAACAACACCAACTTGGCCAGACTGGGAGATCCAGATCTTAGGCTTAGTTCACTCAAAATAGACATTTCTATTATTAATTACTCACTATCATGTGGTTCCATCCAATCCCCTGAGACCTTCGTTCATTTTCCGAACACGAATTAAGATATTTTTAAATGATATCCTAAAGCTCTCTCATCCTAGACAGCAATGGTTATAAAACAATCTAGGTTCATAAAAGGAACCAAAAACATGCTATGCGTCTTTAGTTCAACTGTAATCATACAAAGCCAAAAGAAGTAAATCCAATCTTTGGCTAGTTAAAGTGGGTTTTATTTAGCAAGGTGTACCTCGACATGGACAGAAAATATACAACTTGAACATTCAGGCGAGTTGTCACGTCCTCCATATAGTATTTCAGGCTTGATTCTCTTGGATGTCTGTAAACTATAATTATCCAGCACGACATATTAACTTTACACATCAAACCCCATAAAGAATTGAGTCTCTTCTGTTTTCCCTTTGCTTCTGTCTCATAAATGGGGAAACTCTCAGTCGTGTCTGGAAACATCTGGAGGGGCAGACAGCATGAGGTCACTGCTCTGCCTCCCATGCGTTCTCATCATCCGGGTTTGCCACGCATGTACGTCTGTCTGCGCTGAAGAATGTGCAAGAGAAGCTGCGGAATTTACATTTTTTTTTTGTTGGAAACAGTCACGTGATTATCTCCCATGGATCTGCATTCTTTTTCCAACTTGTTTAGACAAACTGAACTACTTTAATAAGTCCCATGTGGCCGAGGGAACAAACATGAAACTCTTTTGTACAACTGAGGAACAAAAAGAGGATCTAAATATTGTCCATGGTTCCATAAAGAAACTTTGCCATTCACTTTCCATTTCACAACAAGTTTATTTTATTTTTATAAAAGGAATAGACTCGATAGATTAATAAATGTTCTTCATATAAAATCAAAGAAAATGCTTAAAAGTTCTTCAGGAAACCTAAAATTATTTCTCAGTGGCATCACTGTGAATCCTTCACCCCCTTTGGGAACCTTTATTTTTAGGAGTGTATCTTTACAAGTATCCCAGTGGTAACGCTGTGGTCTGAATGACCCTGACCTACATAGTCAAGTATGTTCGCAGACTCCATTGCCCAATATTAGACCGCAGAATGGTGACGAAAGTGACCAGCTACGCTTCTCCATTACATTCATTCATGACTTCCTGTCAGGATAACTGTCTCTGAGTAGTCGAGGAAACTGCAGGGGAAAAGGAAACTGCGTGCTGTCTTTGATAACCAGCGGCCCGATGGAACATTTTTAAAACTTCTTTCCTACATTCCGATCAAAATCAGACCTTTGGAATGTGTTTTAGGAAATAAACATTGATAAGTTCCCAAAAAACATTTCTGTTATTTATTTTAATTTTTTTTAAATCAGGTTAAATCTGCTAAGAACGTCACACCATAATTTAAATTAAACATGGCCAATTGTCTTTCCTAATCCAGCTATCACTGGCACTCCATTGTGTGAAGGAACATGAATTGCCATTTTGTTCCATGCAAGACTGTGCAATCCGACAGGCTGAAGCATTACTGAAATGCAATCAGTGGGTTTAGTATTCAGCAGCGTAGTGTGACTCAGACAGCGTAAACCTCTAGCGCGTCAAACGTAGCCTACTTTCAGCAGGCCACATGCCAGACAGAAAGGCACAGCGCTGGATCTGCGAGAGAGAGAGAGAGAAGGAGAGAGATTGTACTCTTCCTCTACCTCCTCTCTGCATATCCATCAGTCTCCGGCAATTCTTTCTCTCAACCCCCACATTCTCTCCTGCTCTTCGCATCCATCTCCCCCACTCCTCCAATGCTTATGCAACAGTTGCCCTATTTTTATGGGGGAGGTTGTGAGGGAAGAGAGATTGAAAGAGCAGGTGGGAGGGAATGATGGAGATAGGAGGGAGGAAGGGGGGTCCAGGAGTGCTGTCTGTGCACACTGAACACGTCAGGTGGAAGACAAACTGTCCCTTTCTGACTCCCCCCTCCTCCCCCCACCCGTGTGCCACTCTTCTTCTCCGTCATCACCTCCACCCCCCCGCCGATCACCCACGGGCGAGTCTACATGAACCCTGTGCTCAGAAACACTCGCGATGTTGACGTTTATTGTGAACGAGGTAATAGTTAGGTGTAGAGTTGCTGTGGTGGGACTCCAAATGAACTGTTGATTTTAATTCATGTTATACTCGATATCATTAGGACTTTGCTTGACTTAATGTAGGTGGAAAGGAAAATATTAAGTTTTCAACCAATACTGTGGGACAGGATAAAAGACTTTGACTGAGTTTGACCCCCAGAGTTTTACTGGGGGTTATTACAAGACTTTTGGGTAACACTTTATTTCGATGGTCCATTTGAGTATTAGTAGACTGTCTAGTTAATATCTGTTGATACTGACATTCAACAGACATTTAACTGACTATGAGAAACTTTGCAAGTACATGTTAACTTACACTAACCCTACCCCTAACCCCAACCTAACAGTCTACTTATAATCTAATGAGAATTAGTTGCAATGTAACTTAAATTCAACAAAAGGACCATCAAAATAAAGTGTGACCTACTTTTGAACTTTTATGACCGAGTTTTGTTTTTGGAGGCAGTGTCAATAAAGTATGTTTTTTTTCCCCAATAAAGGGTTAAAGGTTTTTGTCTTTTAGTATGCGTATGTTAGTTTTGTTGTAGTTAGTATGTTAGACATTACCTTAATGTCAAAATCACATTAAAAACATGTCAAAAATGCAAATGTTTTTTGATGCCAATGTTGGATGTCAATTTGACGTCATTTTTACATCAAGGTAGCTTGAATGGATTGCACGGATACAAAATCCAGTGTAAATTTGTCATCTGTAAATTCATTAATTCATAATACATTGTAGGGGTCTCACGGTGGCGCAGTGGGCACAATCGCCTCACAGCAAGAAGGATGCTGGTTTTAGCCTCGGCTGGGTCAGTTGGCATTTCTGTGTGGAGTTTGCATGTTCTCCCCGTGTTGGTGTGGGTTTCCTCCGGGTGCTCCGGTTTCCCCCACTAGTCCAAAGACATGCTTAAGCTAAATTGGCCCTAGTGTATGTGTTTGAATGAGTGTGTATGGATGTTTCCCAGTGATGGGAAGGGCATCTGCTGCTTAAAACACATGCTGGATAAGTTGGCGGTTCATTCCGCTGTGACGACCCGAGATTAATAAAGTGACTAAGCCGACAAGAAAATGAATGAATAATACATTGTTGTTGTTATTTTCGTGGTCAAAAAGGCATCGATGTTTGGATGTTAAATGGATGTCAAAAGTATGTCAAGGTTTTTAAAAATTGATTTGCATTTTTGGCATGTTTTGTTGATGTTGTTGTTTTTCACATCAAGGTGCAAGCTACATTGTAACAAATAACAAAACAAACAGACAAGACAGTCAGAAAATAATGCAGTGGAAGAAAATAAACAGTACATTAAAAAAATATTAATATACTTAATCAGTTACTCAATGAGTCACAGTACATTTCAAAAGAAATACATAAATAATTGCAAAAATAATAAAACTGTGAATATTTGTGTACATTTATGGATATATTTTTGGCGTTGTTTTGGAACGCTACCCTATAGGAAATTAGTTTTAAAAAAATAAAAAATAAATAAATAAATAAATAAAACACAGAATGTCCTGCCAGAAGATGTGCTGATGATTTTCTGGCAGGACATTATCTGTTTTTGTTTGTTTGTTTTTTATAGGGTAGTGTACTCCAAAACAACAACACTATTTGCATTTAAGTGTACTTAACTACAGTTAAATAGTTAAATAATTTAAGTACTGTTAAATATTGTTTTTCACTTCTATCAATATGCATAAACTGATGCAGCTGAAATCTGTCACTATTATAAAACGTATGACGTATAAAACGTATAAAACTCAACTTAGAGAGATTTTTGTTTCAACTTAAGATTTTGAGCTGTAGGTAAATTTATATTCAGTTGAAACAAAGAATCTCTCTAAGTTGAGTTGACTCACATTTTCAAGGCAGCTGGTGAACTTGAGTCAGTAAGCTTACCCAAGTAAAACGTTTTACAGATATAGTGAATGGCTATGGTGAATAGTGCATTATATAGGAAATGAATTATTTACAGTTAAAATATGCCTTCTATCAGGGCGAATAAAGTCAGGTTTTACATTAGTATCATGCAAGCCATGGCAGCTTGTGTACAGTCTGCTCCAGTCCATAATAGCACAGAGTAGATCATAAGTGCAAGTCATGCAGTCCACAAAATGTATCAGACCCATTTAAATTCAACACAGAACGCTGTCAAACAGACTCAGCATTACTATTACACTGTGGCTGTTATAAGTCAGATGCACTTTTACTGAAAACAGCAGCTCTGGTATAAACACAATGTATATTGGTTATATGAAAAAGGAGAGGGTCTACTCAGTATGTACCTTTAAACATTCTTGATAATGTTTTAGGGCATCCACACTAGGTTTACATCCATTAAAAGTCAAAAAACTCTTTTGAAAGAGTCAAACATTTCTTTGGAAGATGAGTTCTTCCTAAACCTAATGGTCAAATGGCCCATTCTGAGTTGATCGCTCCCAGAAAATCCCATATTTTATTCAATATTTTTGTTAATTGTAAAAAAATAGTTTGGTTTTATCTCATAAGTTTGTGCAGTTTCGCCTCATAAAGAACAGAAAGTAGCTTGATTAGGAATGGACTAGGGGTCAGCAATACATCAATATATTTCCCATGGATTTTTTTAAATATAAAAGTTTACTGAATTCGCCCTAATAAGCCATCAGTTTTTACTGCCGATTGGGCAGTTTTTGGGGTTTTTGGGTGGTGATATCCAGTCATTCAAAGATGTCTTTATTAAAGCATTATTATTCATAAAACAAAATGCCACAAGGTGAAATCATTTCTTTTGCTAAATATTTATGTATTTAAAAATAGTAGACAGAGTAAACAGCTTAAAGGGATCGTTCACCCAAAAATTAAAATCACTCCCCTTGACTTGTCTGTAAACCTGTTTAAGTTTCTTCCTTCTGTTGAACACAAAATCAGATTCAAATAGTTGGAAACCTTAAACCATTGACTTCTGTGGTATTTGTTTCTCATACTAAAAATTGCTACCAGTTTACAACATTCTTCACAACAGTGTTTCTCAACCACATTCCTGGAGGGCCACCAGCTCTGGACATTTTCCTTGTCTCCTTAACCAAACACACCTGATTCAGATCATCAGCTCATTAGCAGAGACTGAAAGATCTGTAATGAGTATGACGGACAAAGGAGACATCCAAAACATGCAGTGTTGGTGAGCCTCCACATGGTTGAGAGGGTTGCACTATACTGGAATTCGGTTCCAAACGGTACTGAAATTTTAAAATCGTCCATTTCCCGCTAACATTTGAGCGCAGTTGAGCAAGTTCATAAACACAGCTGATTTGCTTCTGTGTTCACGTGTTCAACAGAAATGACTGTGATTGGCCATGAAGGTCATCAGTTCTCTGAACTCACCACTGTTTACTGAGTCAACACAGATACAGAGACACTGGAGTGTTTTAAAGTCACGTCGATCAGCTGGTTTGTCTGTAAGCTGACATACGAGTGACAAGTGACAACACAGAATAAATATGAAAAAAGAAGACGATAGACGTTAAACAGAGATGCAGTCAGTCCAAAAGATCTGGATGTTGAAATGTATGTACAGATTTATTATAAATATACAGGTTTTAAGGTGCTGTGTACAAATGCGTAAGGAGAAGTATTGCATTGTATATTGTTATAAGGTGCTGTGTACAAGTGCATATGAGAGAGTATTGCACGTTTATTGCACAATCGGAAAATATTAACTGTTCATGAGGTAGATGGCCTGAGGAAAGAAACTTTTCCTGTGTCTGGCAGTTTTTGTGCTCGGTGCTCTGTAGCGCTGGCCAGGGTGATTTTACACTTACCCAACAGTGCTCAATTGTTAGCGAGAAATGGGCGTTTTGAAAATGTCAGTATCGATTGGTACCGAATTCCAGTATTGTGACAACAACACTGCTTCACAATACATTTTGTGTCCAGCAGAAAATAAAGAAACTCATAAAGGTTTAGAACCAGTTGAAGGTGAGTAATTGGTGAGTAAATTTTCAATTTGGGGTGAGCTATCACTTTAATCTATTTAAATCTATTAAATCTATTTTTAACTGACTTGAACTGAACATAATTCACGATTTGATAATTGGAGTACTGCTGTGTGTTAGAAAAAGAAACAGAGGTACATTTGTTAGTGATTTCATTGGAATGGCAAGCAGACCACAAGCTATGTGCCTTAGTGATGGTCAACACAATATTTAATTTGATACAAATGGGAGCAGAACTCTGAGTTGCACAGCAATGCGACATAAACAGACGGACTATTTGTTACATCCTTGTTTCTTGGCCTTGGCTTACATAGATGTACACAGAATAATGAAACAAGCTGAAACCACAGAATCATGTGATTACGACATCATACAGGTGAATTTTCAAAGTGCCTGTCTTTGAAAAAATAGATGGTACTTACTTATCCAGGGTCCCGGCGCACGTTTAGGGGCCTTATCAAACTATTTAGATTATTAAATAAAGATTAATACATATTTTATTTATTAGGCTTCAGAAGTCTGTGTAATCCAAATTTACAATGTTTATTTTACTAGCACACATTGTTGGGCTTGTAGCCACAGAGGTCCGAGTGGTTTGGAAGATTTACCCCTAACTAACAAAGGTCCAGAATTTGTCCAATACCTGAGCTCATTTGTTGTATTTTAACTGCAAAAAGGTCTACTTTTGAGATAAAAGAACCATCCCTTTCACCAGGCTGGCTTCGGGCCTGATTGTTATTCTTTAGGGGAATAATTCATCTGTGTAAATTAATCCACTGAAAAAAAGTTTTTTGGCAATCTTCAATTAAAGTCTGACCATTTGCTTCTGTTTTTGGTGTGGCAGTGCTTCTCTGTTGACATCAGTTTATCTGTTTTGTTTAAAAGGTGCTCAATTGATACTAACCAATTACCACCATTGTGACTCAGGGCAGGATCAGTGCTTTTATGTTAATTACACTAAATTCTCAACTTATCTAAGGGGCTGTTTACACCTGGTCACTTCATGCATTTATTTCTGATTGGATAGCTATCCGAAATGAACAAGTGTAAATGCCCTCCAAATCGCATTTGAGATGGATATAAATCTGATCGCTCAGACCACTTCAGGAGGTGGTCCAGGATTAATTCCAGACAAAACTGGACAGATCTAAAAGCATCTGGCTGTTGAAAGTGCATATACAAATTTTAGTCCTCCAAAAAAATAAAATAAAATAAATGTGAGAGCGCACATGTAGTAGGCTATATGACTGTCAGATATACAAGCACAAATGCATAAGCAACAGAAATGATTAAATTAGAGTTTGCATGTTCTTCCCATGTTCATGTGGGTTTCCTCTGGGTGCTCCGGTTTCCCAAAGACATGCACTATAGTTGAATTGGATAAACTAAATTGTCCATATTGGGCGCCACGGTGGCGTAGTGAGTAGCACGTTCGCCTCACAGCAAGAAGGTTGCTGGTTCGAGCCCCGACTGGGTCAGTTGGCATTTCTGTGTGGAGTTTGCATGTTCTCCCCGTGGTCACATGGGTTTCCTCCGGGTCCTCCGGTTTCCCCCACATTCCAAAGACATGTGGTATAGGTGAATTAGGTGAGCTAAATTGTCCGTAGTGTATGAGTATGAATGTGTGAGGATGTTTCCCAGATATGGGTTGCGGCTGGAAGGGCATCCGCTACGTAAAACAAATGCTGGATAAGTTGGCAGTTGATTCCGCCGTGGCGACCCCAGATTAATAAAGGGACTAAGCCGACAAGAAAATGAATGAATGAAATTGTCCATATTGTATGTGTGTAAATGAGGGTGTATGGATGTTTCCCTGTGCTGGCTTGCGCCTGGAAGGGCATCCACTGCAAAAATCATATGCCAGAATAATTGGCGGTTCATTCCTCTGTGGTGACCCCTGATAAATAAGGGGTTAAGCTGAAGGAAAATTAATGAATGATTAAATTATTTGTTAATTTAATATAAGATTGCAGAATTAACAACAGAGACGCAACACACACTTGTAGCCCATCTCTGTAAAATAATGGAAAAAATATACCATTTGGTACCGAATAACTTTTTGCAACTTTATGCTTGTGTTACTCGCAGCAATAGTTTAAGATTTCAAAAGCTTTTTCTCCAGATGAGAAACACGTGCTGTGATGTTTCTTACGGTGAAAAGTAAATAAACAACAAAAGGAAGTGATGCTGGTCAAAGTGCTTTCTGATTTGCTCATGCACAATAAAGCGACGTAAGCATATTCTGATGTCCAATGTGGACTACCAACATTTGAAAAACAACTGAAAATGTCAGTGTCTGTGTGGAGCCTTTTTAAACTAAAACACTTTTTTCAAATTAAGGATGTTTCATAGTCATGACAAGGTCATGTTGGCCAATCAGAAGCCTCAAAAAGGGTTATTATCAGTTCTGGTCGGCTGTCAACATGGTGCTTCGGCCATTAAACAGACATGCTTGTAAACAACAGAAATTGCAGTGCACAATCTAACATCATACAAACAAAACTATGGCATGGCAACCCAAAAACTGGCGACACGATGACACAGACCCCACTATTTTTAAAAATATTCACTCTGACGCGAGTTTTCAAAAAGTATCAATGATAGGTTCAGTGTCACAATACTTCATTTGCCTGTGGATGAACGAAACTGCAGAGAAAAAGTTGTGGTTTTAAAAATAACATTTCAAGTGGACAGGGCTTAGACCTACAGACTGAGTTGCTGCAATGTGATTGGCTGATTAGTTATTTGTTTTAACAAGCAGTTGTTGAGGTGGTCATCTCTTTCTTATCCAAAATAAAATGCGAATTATACATTAGTTGCCAAAAATGCTTAAAATACATTAGCACTCCACTTTCTTTTTCTTTTTCTTCAATAACTGTTTTTATTGACACGACATTTGGAATTACAAAATGAATTTTGGTTAATTTAACATTCAATTAAATGTTAAAAAATAAACAGCCTTCTCATAATTATAGCATATTCTAAAAGACTGTAAATAGCTTAGTGTATATAAAGGGGGTGTCCTATTCACCTTATTCTCCGTGTACGAGTGGGCGCAGCCATTTGAATATTTTTGGCTCGAGATTTCTGGTCTCATTCACTTAAATTTACTTTTAGACATTAAAAACAGCTCATTTTGCTTCTTGATGTTGCAAAAGGATTACTAAATCTCAAATTTCTATCGTGCACGAGTGCCATTCGCACCTGCTGTTCTCGTGTAAATCAACCAAAGGCCACTGTTGACTGACTTACTGACTGAATGATTGATCGACTGTCCCACCCTCCTCCTTCCCTAAACCCAACCAACAGTGTTTTCAAAAGCAATCCAGAAAAAAGAAAGGCCCTCACAGCAGCCTGATTTTGACCACGTTTTCAGATTTGACCACATTCTCACCGTTATGAAATTGTTTATTTATTTATTTTTTGGGCTTTTTGTCTGTTTGTTTTTGTCCGTTCTTCACCGGACTCAAAACCCGTCGTCACGGTCATCGTTTTAAAGATGAAATGCAGCCATATTTTCCTATCTGCATTATTCGCGATCTCCAGAAATGTATTTAGGGGTTTCAAAAATGAGCCTATGGTGGTTTATTTATATAGCCATTTTCACAATAATTATTGTTCCAAAGCAGCATTGCTTAAGGTGTATGTAATTTACATTAAAATCTAATCTGAAAAAGTTAAGGTGTGAGCCTTAGTTCAGTATCCATAGTTAATCTGCAGATGTACAATGTCATTTCTCAAAAAGGTGATATCTATTCTACTTTTATCTACCTATTTCTGTTTATTACGCATTAACTTTCTTACATGAGTAGAAGATATTTTAAGAATTTTATTTGTGCTTCTTGTCCACTATTGGAAGACCAGTTCCTTTGTACTCCACTGAAGAAAAACGTACAATTTTGGACGGCACAAGGCTTAATGACAGGATGTTTGCTTTTAGAACTATACCTTTAAGTGAAATGTTTTGGAACCAAAGCCCGTGTAGCTACAGTAAATATCCCCAACTGTTTTCAGTACACATGGAGAAAGATCACATAATCCCTTGCTTTAATCTAGGACCGGTTATACATTTGACAGGTGATACATTTGACTAGAGCTGAGAATTTTAAAGCAACGTGACAAAAGTTTTCACTTTCTTTAGAATTAAAGCACAGGCCAGAGAGATGTTTACTAATGAACAGCTTATGGCATTATAGTTATAGAAAGTTCATTTATTCCACACAGATCTGAAGCTTCTTTGAGTGTCTGATTCGCATAAACCAGACAAATCTTCATAAAACATATACTGTAGTCAAACACCAACAGCCATTTAAAGGGATAGTTCACCCAAAAATGAAAACTCTGCCATCATTTACTCACCCTACACCCCTAGGTATTGTTCCAAACCTATTTTAGGGTCTTTCTTCTGTTGAACCCAAAAGAGGACATTTTGAAGAATGCTGGTTACCTCCAAATGAATTTTGTTTCCAACTAGAATTCTTCGAAATATTGTGTTTAGTGATGAGGTAGGCCCAATCCCAATTCTATCCCTTAGCCCTTACCCCTACCCCTTGTTTTGTGTGTTCACGTCAAGGGGTAGTGTTGTCCCAATTCTCTTTAGCTTGAAGGTGTAGGGCTAAGGGCAAGGGGTATACACCCCTTCGAACGAAGATTTTTCAGGACCACACTTAAAACAGAGGGGTAAGAAAATGTCCCAGAATGCACCTGTCACAGCGGCAGGATAGCTGAACCCGGAAGTAAGGAGATGCACAAATTAGTATTTTTTTGTCACTAATACGAATTTTTACGACAAACAAACATATGTTTTAATATATTCATAACCGCGTTCGTGTTTTACTGTCATGCTTTTTAAAAAAAGACGGAAAAAGCCCCCCGCTAAATTTCACGATCTATAATCCATAATCATAACTCATGTACAGCGGTCTCACAACATTCTGACACACGATGACACTCGAATACCCTTTCAGTACTATCTAGTGGCTGGGAATGAGCTTTTTACAGTGTCTGCTATAATGTTAATGTTGTTTTCGTGTGTTACATAGATGAGTATGGCCACGTTATGATAACATAATATATGCCTTCAGTGATTTCCTAAAGATAAACACCAAAAAACAACACAACTGGAATAACTACAGCAGTCGTGATCGTCTGATCTCATATGAAGCAAGAGATCGCGATGACATGATGACATGTGCAGGTGTTGAAGTGCTGTCCCAATTCTTAGGGGCAAGTTTTGAAGCCCTTCCCTTTCCCCTTGGCCCTTACAACCGAGGGTTAAGGGGAAGGGCTTCAAAACTTGCCCCTAAGAATTGGGACAGCACTTGTGGGCCAAGGGGTAGCGGTACAAAAATAGAATTGGGATTGGGCCGTAGTTTTCATTTTTGGGTGAACTATCCCTTTTAACATGAACATCCAGATTTCCTAAATCAACTTTCAAACCTCTGGGCATAAAACTTCAACAAATGAACGATTTAGGCCACACCGCACTTTTGTCATTATCCCGATCTACAGACGCACCAGTCTATAATTATATAGCATTAACGCACCTTTAACAGCCCAATTTCTAGTAATTACAGTAGTTATTTGATAAATAGAGTAGATGTGAGTTAGCAATTAGAACCGAGAAACCTTCCTTTTGATTATGAGCCTATTACTTTCATATCATATCACTATTTGACTCTTTTTAATCCTGCCAAATGTGCCACATCATTGCAGTGGGCACACAAATACCTACGCCATCCTGGCAATCGATCAGAAGTTAAAACATGCACACACACAAAAAAAGAAGAACTATCAAGCACAGACCAATTTCACCCCGGTTTCATTAATGCGTCAGCCCCTAATGAGTTGACGTAAAAGTGAACACATTTAACTAAGTAGTCAGTGTGGGGGCAAACAGTCAAATGCAGTTTGAGTGACGCATTAGTCAGTGTGTGATGCACTCACACCCAAAGAGTTGACATTTTACCCATATTGTTGTTGTTCGTAAGCACTGACTCCCAAACCGCACACTTGGACCATGCGTAAAATCAACCATCCGACTGGCGCACACATTCTCAGGGTGATGAAGCTGAAAGAGAGATGCTCTTTGGCACAAGATATGACACAGTTGCCTCGTAAACCTGTGAAACGCTTCATGTAAACGTCTATAAATACACCCTGTGACATCAATTTCAGTAGTATTGGGCTCTCCAGCCAGGGCTAAAAATGCTTCTTGGCAGTCTACTTAAAGACGGCATCTTCCTCAAGGAGCTTTTTTACTCTGGAAAGAGCTCCCACACACAACGCACTACAACTCTGGACCTATTCCTGTTGCCACCCCCATAAAACTGTACTAAATTACCAAGCGCCAGCAAGAAATAGAGGCAAAACATGTCACGGCGCCACACCAATGGGATCAATGGGGGAAACGCGACAGGAATGATCACATGAACGCAGATGGAGGGAGGTGGAGAAAAGGTTGGAGGAATTTATTCATTCAACCCTGCAATTCTGAATCAGTCTATGTCACACAAACACATGTTCGGCAAGCTGCTGGGTTTATTTCCTCCTTAGCAATTAGATTCAATCAAAGTAAAAAAATGTTCTAGCAGCCACAGATACCCGCTTCTAATTCTGGGCCTATTTCAGTCTTCGTTTCTCAGAAAAGGAAACCCCACACATTTTGATATTTCTGGCCATCTGTCATCTTGGCTTGTACATGTTCAGGTGGGAAAACTTTTTAATAGAATCTGGCATCTTTCAGAGCAAATTTCAAAGCGGATAAACTGTTAAGCGGCAGTAAAAGGTTAAAAGTAATCAGTCGTTGCGTCAGAGACAGTTTCACGTCTCAGTCAAATGATAAGTAGAAACGTATGCCAAATAAATGATAAATGATTATAAATAATACAATAGGACAAATTATTATGTAATTATGGTAATTATTATTATTATTATTTTATTCTACTGTAAATTTCAGATGGGCAACAGATGAATGTTTCTTGATCTAAATGCAAATCTGATATATGGTCATATATGAACATGCATATATTCTGTGGTTTAAAAATGTATTCTAATTTTTTCAAAGTAATGTTTAACAGAGCAAGGACGTTATTTTCTTTACATTATTTCCTATAATATTTTTTCTTCTGGAGAAACTCATATTTCTTTTAGTTTGGCTGGAATAAAAGCAGTATTTTTTTACAAATAATTTTAAGGTCAGAATTATTAGCTCCCTTAAGAATTTAGTTTGATTCACAGCAGAACAAACCACCGTTGTATAACAACTATCCTAATTAACCTAACTTTCCACCTAATTAACCTATTTAAACCATTAAATTGACTAGATTTAAACACTAGTACACTCTCGAAAATAACGGTACAAGAGCTGTCACTGGGGCAGTACCTTTTCAAAAGGTACAGAATTGTAGCTGAAGGGTTTATATTGGTACCTCAAAGATACATTTCAAGTGAGTTTGGCTACTAATATGTACCTTGAGGTACTACTGTAGACTCTTTATGTACAAATATGTATCTTTTGACAAGGTACTGCCCCAATGACAGCTCCTGTACCTTCATTTCTGAGAGTGTATATAGTAAAATATCGAGCAAAACATTATGTGCTGTCATCATGGCAAAGACAAAAGAAACTACTGTAGCTATTAGAAATTCATTCATTCATTCATTTTCTTGTCGGCTTAGTCCCTTTATTAATCCGGGGTCGCCACAGCGGAATCAACCGCCAACTTATCCAGCATATTTTTACGCAGCGGATGCCCTTCCAGCCGCAACCCATCCCTGGGAAACATCCACACACACACATTCACACTCATACACTATACGGACAATTTAGCCTACCCAATTCACCTATGCCACATGTCTTTGGACTGTGGGGGAAACCGGAGCACCCGGAGGAAACCCACGCAACCACAGGGAGAACATGCAAACTCCACACAGAAATGCCAGCCTGATCTCACGAGAAAACGTAAGTATTTTACGTTTTGGCAGTTTAGTGGCTAATTCGTACGAATCCGTACAAGTTCAGTCGTACGAAAATGTACAATTTAAAAAAGGAGGCATGGCACCTAACCCCACCCCTAAACACAACCGTCATTGGTTGATGAGCAATTCGTACTGAATAGTACGAATTACATCGTACGAATTCACACGAATTAGCCACTTTTTAAAAAGTTACGAATTGGCCGTGAGATAGCGTTGGAAATGCCAAATGACCCAGCCGGGGCTCGAACCAGCGACCTTCTTGCTGTGAGGCGAACGTGCTGTGAGGCGAACCACTAGGCCACCGTGGCGCCCGCTATTAGAAATTAGTTATGAAAAATATTGTTGAGAAATGTGTTGAAACAGAACCCCTCTGTTAAACAGAACTTGTGCATTATTTGAAAATGAAACAAATTTCACAAGATTTTCACTATATACAGTTGAAGTCGGAATTAAGCCTTCCTGAATTATTAGGCCCCCTGTTTATTTTTCTCCCTAATTTCTGTTTAACAGGGAGAATATTTTTTTCTACACTTTTCTGAACATAATAATTTTAATAACTCATCTCTAATAACTGATTTATTTTATCTTTGCCATGATGACAGTAAATAATATTTTACTAGATATTTTTCAAGACACTTCTATACAGCTTAAAGTGACATTTAAAGGCTTAACTATGTTAATTAGGTTAACTAGGCAGGTTAAATTAGGCAAGTTATTGTATAATGATGGTTTGTTCTGTAGACTATTGAAAAAAAAAGCTTAAAGGGACTAATAATTTTGACCTTAAAATTATCTTTAAAAAATTAAAAACTGCTTTTATTTTAGCCGAAATAAAACAAATAAGACTTTCTCCAGAAGAAAAAAATATTATCAGTCATACTGTGAAAATTTGGAAACAAGGAAACTCTCAAATGCTTCCAGAAAAAGAAAATCTTGGCCCAGCCAATCACCTGACTTGAGTCCAATAGAAAATACAAAATAAGGATAAGTTTGGATAGACGAGACCCACAGAACCATCAAGATTTTTACACTCACACTTGAGCAATGCATGTGACTATTCTACATATGGGAGGTGGCTTTAATCTGGCTTTAATCTAAAAAAGCCTTTTATATAAAATATTAAATACTTCAGTTGTTCAGTACTTTCTCCTGTTCTGGTTTAATTCAATGTCATCAGCTCCTTTAGAAATATTATTCCCAGGAAAAAACGTGACGTGTTTAATACTTAATTTCCCTGCTGTATTTCTTTAATGCCAAGTGCAGTATTTACAAGACAGCCACAGTGTCTGTGTGAATAACCTTGGTCTGCCATGGTTTTTTGGCAGACACTTTCATTTTGTCCACAGGAAATCACTAAACTTCTGATTTTCAGATCCCAAATACTTCTATTGTAAGGAAAAACACTATGATAACTATGATGACATGTTATGGCATGTGTTCTATCTTTTTATCAGTGTTATTGATAGTTTGAGATGCGACCTTCATTTCATTCATAATACCAGTTAGTGTACAATCATTTTATTGGTGGATTATATTATATTATATTATATTGTATTACACTATTATATTATATTATATTATATTATATTATATTATATTATATTATA
>CAIGQQ010002480.1:1607215-1624256 GCA_903798035.1 Danio albolineatus
GTCTTTGGACTTGTGGGGGTAACCGGAGCACCCAGAGGAAACCCATGCGAACACGGGGAGAACATGCAAACTCCACACAGAAACCCCAACTGACCCAGCGGAGGCTCGAACCAGCGACCTTCTTGCTGTGAGGTGATTGTGCTACCCACTGTGCCACCATGACACCCAGGATGAGTTATTATTAACATAATTATTTTTTTTGGTGAACTAACACTTGAAGGCTGTGCCGGTATGTTGGTAGTGTTTGTTAGTGCTTCATCAGCAAAGTGTGGATTTGCTTCACATTACAACTAACAGCAAAGACAGGCTACACATGGCTACACATGCTACAGGCTATACATGGCAAACTCTATATTCACACCAGTGTGAAGTGTCTGCAAACATAATGCATACTTGTCCTGTATTTGTATCTTAAAGGGATAGTTCAAAAAAGTTAAATTTACTCACTGTTTCTCTCCTTCAATAGGTTCCAAACATTTATGAGGTTTCTTTTGGTTGATATTGATAGAAAATATTTAGATGAATGTTAGAAATTGTTATTCACCCATACACCCATAGTGGGGAAAACACATACTATGTAAGTCACCTGGTCAATATTTTTCAAAAACACTTATTTTATGATCAACAGAAAAAAAACTCAAACAGGTTTGGAACAAGTGAAGTGTGAGTAAATGATGACAGAATGTTCAGTTTTGGACAAACTATCCATTTAAAGGTACACCTAAAGTGCAGATATTACTGCCTAAACGTATAATGAAAGTGTACTGATTTCTGTGATGAAATGAAAAATGTTCATTTGTGGAAGAACTACGCCTTTAAATAACGTGTCGTGCTAAATACAAAACTGACCTGAGTTGACCAGATTCATAAACTGCACAGCATTCACTCTCTCATCCTGGGAAGAAAGAAAAAACGTCATATCTGATAACAACAGTTGTATTATACATGTTTGCTTGCCTGAAAAATTCATTAACAGTTCAGAAAAACAGTTTTCCCCCTTTCTACACAGCGAATGGAAGTAACTGAGAGGCTTACCGATCCAGCCTTTTCCTCAAACCACTTCTGCACCCTGTACTGATCCTCAGGTAAGACTGGCTTTGACATTACCATCTAAAGACAGAGAAACACACACACACAGTTAGACAGCAGGGCACACGAGGCACAGATCGTTGTTCATGAGTGATTCTATAACTGGAGGTACATGTGTTTTAACAAATAAAGTAAAAAGAAAAATCACATTAAAGTCTTATTAAAAAAAATTAACTAGTGTCTCATTAAAAAATATTTAATTGAAATAAGTTAGTGCTTGCAAAAACAAGAGTAAGAAAAAGTTTTACTGTAACAAAATTGCCAATTTTTAGCCCAAAACTCCATTTGATAGCATAAATGCTAATAGCAGATGGTACTAATGAAGTTGTTTCGAAAGTCAAGTTAACGTTAGGCTTTTTCCAAAATAACTTTATAGATCAAAACAATTTCTCAGCAAGAGCACACGTATGGTAAAGTCTAGATAGGATACAGCAGCGAATACCTTGACTGTTGGGCTTTGGGTTGGGGCGAGGGTAGGCGTAAATAAATACAACTTAGTAGGCAATTTAATAAATAACATTAATAATACTCGGTGCGACTATTGTTTTTACATTACTGTGACAGTTGGGTTTAGGGTCAGGGTGGGGGTAGGCTTTAATAAATACAATTTATTGGTCATTCAATAAATAACATTAATAATAATTGGCAGCATGGTGGCGCAGTGGGTAGCACGATCGCTTTGCAGCAAAAAGGTCACTGGTTCAAGTCTTGGCTGGGTCAGTTGACATTTTTGTGTGGAGTTTGCATGTTCTTCTCTTGGTTGCGTGGGTTTCCTCCGGGTGCTCCGGTTTCCCCTCACAAGCCAAAAGAAGTGGTATATGTGAATAGGGTAAGCTAAATTTTCCGTAGTGTATGAGTGTGAATGAGTGTGTATGAATGTTTCCCAGTGATGGGTTGCTGCTGGAAGGGCATCCGCTGCATGAAACATTTGCTGGATAAATTGGCAGTTCATTCCGCTGTGGCGATCCCGGATTAATAAAGAGACTAAGCCGACAAGAAAACGAATGAATAAATAATAAATAAATTTTATGTCATTTGTATGTAAAATTTAATGTAAAAAAATTGGGGTGGGATTAGACATTAATAAAATACAATAAATGAGAAATTTAATAAATAATATAAACAATTCTTGTTAACTTCCAGCTGCAAATGTATTTGATCTAGCAACAACCCACACATACCTGTCAGTGCTTCAGATGTTATCAGTGAAGGAAAGTGACATCATTTCCTTTATCTTACAGTAGATAATTCTGCTAATACTCTGATAATTCTTAACAACAAAGTATTAGTAACAGAAAGATGCAAGATTTAGGGACAGAGGTTTGTATAGATAATATAACAATCTAAATATATAAAATATAAATATATATAAACAAACATATTTTTAGAACAAGATAAACACAAATTATGAATAAGTTTATGTTGTAGAATTATGAAAATTATTAGTTAGAGCTTTTAGAAATAAAACAAAACATTACCAAAATAAAGTTTAAAAACAATATTTTGATTACACAGTAATACATCGGAAAAACAATGTAAACAACTAAT
The DNA here is from genome assembly GCA_903798035.1 of Danio albolineatus. Classification (NCBI taxonomy): domain Eukaryota; kingdom Metazoa; phylum Chordata; class Actinopteri; order Cypriniformes; family Danionidae; genus Danio; species Danio albolineatus. The sequence goes on from CAIGQQ010002480.1 coordinate 1,609,853, forward strand.
TGAGACTAATTTGGGCAACACAAAACCATTTTAAACAAAACTTGTTATATTTTTTTGGCTTGTATGATATTGTGATCCATATGACTATAAATATCATATTTAAAAAAATAATAAAAACTTTAAAAAATGTACCTCCAACTATAGAATCGCTTCTTTTTATCTCTTTTCTGTCGGCAGAAGTCTTACCGCAGAGTAGTTGTTGGTGCAGGGGAAATCCTGAAAGCTGTGAAGCAGATTTGAAACTTTCATATGGTTAACCGCTGAACAGCATCAAGCTGCAATCAAAACTCAGAGCTGATGTTTGTTTGTGATTCTGCGTACCCTTGTATGTTGCCAGTTTTGGTGTAAATGCGGAGGAAAAACTCCCCCTGCTGGTTGGGTCTGTAAGTGGAGGCCAGGATGACGTAACTGCCGGGCTCCAGGTGAACTTTCCTCCAGACGCTCCTGATGCTGCGGTACTTGCCGGAGCGAGAAATCGCACGGTTGCTGGAGAAGAACTGCTGGTCCAGAGATCCAGGGCTGTCCTTTAGCTGAAGGTGGAGAAGATGTGAAATTGTGTATATGTGTTTGCTTATTTATCAGTATAACAGAGTGTTTTGTATGTGTATTTTTTACGCAGCTAGTTGGCATGCTTCTTACCTCAGGGGGAACCTGAAAGAGAGAATGAAGAGGTGAGACAAGGGGGAAATACAAAAGACATTAGCTGAACATTTAACTGCAAAGATGTAATTAAATGTGCAAACAATTGACTAAGGAGTTTCAAATAAATAAAAAAATAAGCAAGCAAGCAACTACACACGCCAAAAAGTAAATAAAATAAATAAATATTAACAGTAAAGAAATGTATAAATCATGGTACTTTGTTCATAAAATCCAATTCAGAGACTTTTTTTATTGTAAAAATGATATTTCGTCACCTTGGAATTATAAGGTTCTATCTGCGTTCTGAATGATTTTGACATATCGAGCTGCAAAGTTTTTGTATCCCATAGCAAACAGTATGTGTGTAACATTTTTTTTTTTAATAAAACGTCTTAAAATGTAAAGAACTTAATAAAAAACATCCCATAATGTAAATAAATCCCAGAATGTAAACAAGTCATTATAAAGAATAAAATAAGAATATGTCAGTAACTCAATTTTGACAAAAATTTCAGATAGAACCTTATAAGTCTAAGGTGATGAAATATTATTAAATCAAACATAACATTTTTAAAAAATTAAGTCAGTTACAAATCTAAAATATTTGCTAAATATTCATGTCACACATTAAAATCATATTTTTTACATTATTGATATTTTATTATTAAAAAATTTAGCTGTGTGTGTGAGGGAAGTCTCTTATGCTTAGCAAGGCTGAATTCATTGAATCCAATATATAGTAAAACTAATATTTTGTTAAACACTATAACAATTTTAAAAAGAATATGATATTAAATATTTTGAAAAGTAGTTTTTTCTATTACCCCAATCTTATTTTTATATTTTTTATTATAAGATTTCATCGATTTAATGATTTGGACCAAACAACCAACCAAATAAATAAATAAATAAGCAGCTATGCATGTAAAAAAGTAAATAAAATAATATTAAGAGTAAATAAGTAAATAAAATTAATATTAAGAGTAAGGAAATATAAAAATCATGGTACTTTGTTCATAAAATGCAATTCAGAGTTTTTTTTAATTTTAAAAATTATATAACTAAATCAAACAATTTTTTTAAATTTTAGGTCAAAACTTTACTTACAAATCTAAAATATTTGCTAAATATTCAATTATATTATGTCCATTAAAATTGATGTAATGAGTTGAATCATAATCAATCAATCAATCAATCAATCAATCAATAGAATAAATCAATAAAATTCTATTGTTTTATGTGGTTGACTCAATATTGATTCTCAAAATCTTTGCGTCAGTCTGTTTTTACGTGCTTCGTATCTCCTTTTCTATCATTTAAATATAAACTGATTTTATATACAGGTGTTTGGTGTTTTATTGTATTTATTAATTTGCCATTTGTAAACACAATCCATTGTTCATTTTTAGAAATTACAGTAAGATTTGTTCGAAATTTATATCCACTGAATCGTATCAATTGGAAATAACATAAGTATAATGTAAATTCAATTCGACAGTGTTTTAGGCGTTTAATCATAAGCCCGGCACAACTCAAGTTTTATACAGTGGTGTGATGAATTCTATGAGTAATGTAATTAGTTTGCTTCTTTGGCTAGCTTGTACTTTGACTGAGCAGCTGTTACTGTCTGCCTAATTATATTTTTGAATCCATATATAAATCTTTACTTCATGACGAGTAATGCAGTTAATCATTACATTTTCCACAACACCAAACTTTTTTTTTAACTGCTGCTGCAGCCGTTTATTTTTGTGTAAGAAGAAGCTATGTGGCGATATCTACAAAACATTAAGTGCTCATCATCATAACTTTTTTAGGCTCTAATTATAGTTTCTACATTTCTTGCTTTTTACTTGCATGTCTCTATTGAGTTGAGTGTTAAATTCTGATACTTTTAAAGAGCCCATATTATGGATTTTTGAAAATGACCTTCCATGCAGTGTGTAACACAGCTCTAAGGGAAGTGAAATGTCCAGCTAAGGCTTAAATCTGAAAGTGCACAGTGTTTAAAACTATTGATTCATCTTTAAAAGAGTCGACTCATCGTTGTTTAAATGAATCGTTATTATAACGAGTCTTTAGCCATTCGGCTTGACGTCAACATGAAACATAAGCCCTGCCCATTAGTTGCGCGCGCAGAACCCGGGAAAATTGAACTCCCCGTCCCCGCCCACAGACAGGAAGAAAAAGTGGAAGACGACAAGCACTGTATCGCATTCCGGTTAAATCATGTCCCATAGACGCTGTGCGCTGAAGTGCGAGGGAAAAGCTGTGTTCTTTTCCCTACCTAAAGATGAAGCTGTGAAGAGTCAGTGGTTGAGGTTTATTTTTGGTAAAATACCTGAGAATCATAGCCCCAACATGGTGCTGTGTTCGTGTCATTTCTCTGAAGAGAGCTACACCAATCTACACGCTTACAACGCGGGATTTGTTGCACGGTTGTTGTTAAAGGATAGATCAATACCCAGTTTATTTGGACCAGCATGTTCTTCCACCGAATCACAACCTGTAAGCATGATTAAAATAACTATAGTCTTGTTCACTGTAATAAGGTAAACATGGATGTAGTTGTCTGTATTGTGTTTGCTCCGTGCAGCATGTAGCGGTAGCCATTTAGCTTACTGCCGAATGTAACTATTTGTTGGCTTACAATAGTCCATGAACTGTTAAATATTACTGAATGTTTGTTGTTATGATGAAGAATATAGCAATACGCTGTTGTACAACTGCAGTGATTTTTTTTAATATGTTCGGGCATTGGGCTGCTGACACGTAAAGGACGTGACATGGTAGCGTGACGTGACATGGTAGCGTCAGGTAAAGAAGGTGCTTGGGAAAAAGAGTCGCTCAGACGATTCATATGGGAGTCGGTGGGAAAATGAGGTAAAAATAAATAGATATTATAAGACATTGAAAGTGTTTTTTAACCTTGCATACATATCATCCTGTTGTTTGGAACTTCAAAAAGTGAAATTTAACCGTTCTCAACCCAACATATGGGCTCTTTAAATGTTAGTTAAATGACTTTGTTTTCTTATGTCTTGCATATCAGATCAGGGTGCGCGTTTACTATGGTCAATATGACACTTGTCGTTATTAATATTTTTTGGAGCATAAAAGTGTTCTTGGAGCTTTGTACGATTACAGTTGAACAAATGAAGATACATGGACTATTTTTGGTTCTTTTTCTGTATTTTGAACATCTCTGTGACATTGCTGTCTATGGAGGATGAGAGAGCTCCAGGATTTCATCTAAAATATCTTCATTTGTGTTCCGAAGATAAATAAAGTTCTCAGGGGATTGGAACAACATGCTGGTGAGTAATTGATGTTGTTGTGATGATTAGGTAAACCATGGTAAATTATCAGATGGTTAGTATTACATATTAAATTTTCATTATCCTTAAAATTTGATTGGTTATTGTGATAAAAAAAAAACTCAGGATAAATCCTGTACCTTTGCAATTAGCTGTTATGTAAATGCATGTTTATATAGACAGTTAATACATATATATTTATATATTCACCTACGTTTGTTGTATTCCTTTCATTTTAAGTATGCTCTGAGTAAGTATGTTCTTTATCGACAAAACTGAGCTTAAGCTTGACTTCACAAAGGGAAATCACAAATCCATCCACAATATCAGTCAGAAAAAAACTATATTATATTTTCATAGAAATCGCACAACCCTTCTTGGATTTTAAATCAAAATATTCCCAGTTCAGGTTTGGCAAACAATACACTGAATAAGAACATCAAATGTTCCTACAACAACACAAATAACGTACATGAAATAATGTAAACATAAGTAAACTACTCCAAAATGCACAGATCTTTAAGTTGTTTGCCACACAATTGATTAAAGCTATTTGTATTTGTTGTTTGTTCATTTTCAGATACAAAACTTGGTGAAATGCCTTACACGTAGGCCACTTATTTTTGAACGATTTAAGTCATTTTACCTAAACTGGGATAATATTAATAACCATGATAAATTAGGTCACTATAATAGTGATATAACATTTTCATAAACTTACATCTTAATTATTAACAGAATTTTCATTTATGAGTAAACTAACTCTTAAAGGGTCACAAAACACATTTTTTAAACTGTTTAAAGTAATATATGTGTCCCACGCTGCTATAAACACTATTAGGACACATAAATTTAGCTAAAAAGTGAAAATTGGTTGTTTTTGCGTTATTTTGAGAAAATTCGTTCTGCCAGTTTGAAATTCATTTTTGAAGCTGCGTCACAGAGATTAGATACTTGCATGTATTCCAGCGCGTAGACTGGATGTCTGTACCGGCGAGTGCATCGTGACGTCTCTGAGTGTGCGGTATTGATTCATGAGAAAGACTTGGTTCAAACCAATCAGCACGCTCTATTGTGTATGCTGTGCAACTTCATTAATATGCATGATAACTTTGACAGTTTTTACCTGTTACAGTGTTCAGACGGCAGAGAGACGCCACGTTGTGTTGCCAAAACAAGTGAAAGAAGAAGAATTGTTTGGAGACACAGGTCGCCAGTGTTGGTTTATAAATGTGCTTCAACGAAGGTTTTGTTTTCATTTCCCGCTATGAGAGCGCAGATGGACTCACGTGCGGACTACAGTGCACGAGACACGCGGCAGAAAAACATTTGTAAGGAACATGTTTTACCCATCTCCTTTTTAAAAAGACGCCAGTTTCAAAGTTCCAGTTGGTATTGACTGTCCTGTCTCTACAGATTTGGTAAGTAAGTGATCAGTGGTCTTTGTTTTTTTATTCAGACAAACTGCAGTTAAAGTCCACCATTTAATCATTTGGCAAATCATTTGATTACTGATGTCCATGTAAACACAGTCACTGTCTTTCTCAACTGTGTCTGAGTGTTTGTTTTGCTTCTGTGAAAATCAGCACTTGCCCAAGCGGAAACTCCCATTTTTATGCTAATTTTTATGTATCTTCCCTCTTTCCCTCCTCCGACACTCCCACCTCAACAGAGCTGGACACACCCACTTTCCTGACTTTTTCCAAACCAGAGGTGTGAAAACACCCTGCTGAAATAGGGGGGTTTCGTGTCCCTCTTACTCAAGTACCTTGAAACTGAGTAATTTTTCCTGTAAGGTATCTCTGTATACATTTACTTGAAATGTGTCTGTCAACCCCTCACCTTGTAGATGTGAAATGCGATGTAGAGGAAGTTGACTTTATCTTTCTGTCTGCGGTACTTCTGGAGAAGCTCCACCAGCACTGTGCACTTCTTCTTTTTCTCTCCCGGTTTGTCGGTCTTGCTCACAGGAGGCAGCGAACTGACATCTTCATCCTCTTCTCCATCCCCTCCATCATCTCCTTCCTCACCCTCTCCATAATCGTGATCATCCACATCTTTCTCAGACAGAATCATCTGATACTGAGGGTTCTTCCAGAAAGATTCTGCAGGGATGAATATGAGGAATAAATGGAGAAGCCTCTTTAGGGGAGCAGAAGTTTTAATGCAAAATATTATATTATATTATATCATGTTATGTTATGTTATGTTATGTTATGTTATGTTATGTTATGTTATGTTATGTTATGTTATATTATATTATATTATATTATATTATAGAGCTGCGTGACTCTGGATAAAATGAAAAAGCAACAATTAAAACACTATTTGATTATTTAAAATAAGAAATCAAAACAAGTTCTGACAGTTTTATCTGCCGAAATCTATTATGTGTTCAGCAGTTTACTCATGAAGCTTCATTAAGGGATGAATCAGCGTTTTTGATCAAATCACTTGAACAAGATTAAATGAATTGTTTTCTTTGTTTTTAATAGTTGCTTATAACTGTCAGGGTTCCTGTGTACATGTGCTTTCTGTGCTTTCTCATGCCCCAGTGTTCCATGTGCTTCTGTTTATATCAGGTGATTCCTTTGTTCTGTTTTCCTGCCGTTTGTTCGTGTTCAGCGTTTCCACCTGTGTCTCGCCCCTGTATGTAATCAGTTTAATCATGTCCTGTTTATTTAAGTCCTGTGATTTGTTTAGTCCAGCGTCTGGTATTATATTGTCTACAACCCTTGATTCATGTGTGTCTATGGTCCAGTGTCTCCAGTGAATGTTTTGGTAAATAAAAACATGTTTTGATAATTCCTGCGATCCTGTGCCTTTGTGAGAGAGCGAGTTGTAACAATAACCACCTATTTTGTTTGAAGCATTATTGTTATTTATACAATTTTCAATAGTACCACACCAATCAATGTTTTTTTTTCACAAAATATAAACTGTTATTCCAGTACTCAGAGTGACTGTTGAACTTTTTGAATCTTTTTAAATGAAACGTATGCATTACGAATTCCTCTCTCTCTGAAAATCTGCTTAAAAACAGATTTGAATGTTTTGTTGTCATCTATATCATAAAATAATGTGAAATGTGGTCTTTTAGAAATAGGATTGTGTGTGTTAGAACAGAGATCACAATATAATATTTTAAGAAGCTATATTATGTTATTTAATGGTGTATATTTATAAGATATATCCATTAACAATTATATAATTACTTGGGTATCGTCGGCAGCCGCCTGCAGAGCACATTGGAACCCAGGTGCCCTGATGTGAACTCAGTGTCCAGGACGGGGTGCTTGTATCTTCACTCTCTTCCCCTGACATAGAGTCTGGATCCACACTGCACATCTCCACTGTATTATAAAATCGGCAAAAGTCCTCTACGCTAATCCTGAAAAACATAAATGTTAACAACAACAAAAGATCTTTTTAAGAATGTTGGAAACTGGTAACCATTGATATTTTTTTTTCCAACTATGGATGTCACTGGTTACCAGTTTCCAACATTCTTTAAAATCTCTTCTTTTGTGTTCAACACAAGAAAAAAGAAGAAAAAATAAAAAAAACTTTTGAACAAGTGAAGGCTGAGTTAACGATGACAGAATATTCATGTTTGGGTGAACTTCCTTTCCTTTCATTTCCTTCCTTTGATTCCTTTAAGAAATGCAATGACTGCAGTGACAGTTAGCATTGTATAATTCTTGGCATTTAACTGATTTCTGTTTGGCAAGCACTTAAATCAGAAGAGCACCTATTTTTTGAAGACATTTTTTTCCCTTGTTTATATATGATAATGTTAACTAAAAAAATACGTCATTTATTTAATTATTTTTTTACTGTTTTTATATGTTTGGGGTTTTAGACTCCCAGAACACTGTAGTTGTTTAAGTGAATGGTCTAAATACAACGTAAAAATCTGTATTTAGTTTAAAAAGGAACACAATTGGGCACAAATGCCTTGTTGATGCCAGAGGTCAGAGAAGAATGACCAGACTGGTTCGAACTGATAGAAAGGCAACAGTAACTCAAATAACCACTCGTTACAACCGAGGTATGCAGAAGAGCATCTCTGAACACACAACGCATTGAACCTTGATACGGATGGGCTACAGCAGCAGAAGACCAAACCGGATGCCACTCCTGTCAGCTAAGAACAGGAAACTGAGGCTACAATTTGCACAGGCTCAGCAAAACTGGACAATAGAAGATTGGAAAAACGTTGCCTAGTCTGACGATTCTCGATTTCTGTTGCAACATTTGGATGGTAGGGCAGAATTTGGCATCAATAACATGAAAGCATGGATCCATCCTGTCTTGTATCAATTGTTCAGGCTGGTGGTGGTGGTGTAATGGTGTGCAAATGTTTTCCAATTTTTTCCAGTTTTCCAGTAGTACCAATTGAGCATTGTGTCAATGCCACAGCCTACTTGAGTATTGTTGCTGACCATGTCCATCTCTTCATGAACAGTTTACCCATCTTCTGATGGCTACTTCCAGCAGGATAACATCATGTTTCTTGAACATGACAATGAGTTCACTGTATTCAAATGGCCTCCACAGTCACAATATCGCAATCTAATAGAGCACCTTTGGGATGTGGTGGAATGATAGATTTGCTTTATGGATGTATGGATGTGCAGCCAACAAATCTGCAACATTTGCTTGATGCTTATGTTGATATGGAAAATGGAAAATGGAAAATCTCTGAGGAATATTTCCAGTACCTTGTTGAATCTATGCCGCAAAGGATTGAGGCAGTTCTGAAGTTAAAAGGTGGTCCAACCCGGTACTAGTAAGGTGTACCAATTAAAGTGGCCTGTGAGTGTATATGCACTGTCACGGTTCAGGGATCTGTGTGTTTTTGTGTGCTTATGGCTGTACCTGTGTTGGCGTGAGTGTGTTGTTTGACTGTCTGTTTACCTTCCCCGTCAGCTGTGTGGTCACGTGGAGGGAATCATCCTATGGGCTGATTAGCGACAGCAGCTGTTTAGTGTTAGCGCAGCTATTTAAGTCCAGTGTTCACGGTTCCTTTTTGTCAGTCCGTTATTTCCAATCTGTGTTTGTGTCTCCAGACTCCATTTGTGTAAATGCTGGTGGTGAGTCGCTGTAAACCTTTTGTGGATATTATTTTTTGTGGCTATTGCCTGCTTCCTGAACTGTGCCTCATGTGATCATCTATGAGTTTCGTCTATGACTGTTACTTCCTGCTCTGCTGTCTGAAGTTTCCCTCAGCTGTTCAGCTGCATCATCTCCTCGAGAAAATATCATGGGCGTTCTCCACCGCCTCATTCACAAACCCTGTTATATTGAGCCTTGTTAGATTGCATTCTGACATTAAACTTTTTACTTTACTCTTGCATTTGGGTCTCCCTGTGTTTCATGACATGCACTAGGTTACATTACATTTTGCAGTGGTTGTTACACGTACACAAGGGTATGCTAACTGCTTTTTTCCCATATGCACTAGTGTGCACTACTGTTTACAAGTTATTTTACATATGTGTTAGGGTGTGGACCTGTTGACAATGGTGCTAAGGTACAGGTATACTACTGCTTACAGTGCACATAAGGTGTCAACACTGAACTAAATGTTGTTTTACGGGAGAAAAAAAATGGAGACCTCAAACTATGCAAAAAAAGTAAAAACAAAGCAAAACAGATGCCTTTGTTGAAAAGTGCATAAAATATCTGTTAATTAACAGTTGCCTGTACTGATATATGGCTGTTTTCGGATTTTGAACTGTATTAAATCACATTGATCTCAGCTCTGACAATTTATGTTGTTGAAAAGAGACTTATCGACATGTTTAGTAACCATTTAATGTCTGGTTTGGTCATGTAATGAACTGACAGTGTTAGTTATGGATATATTTCTATATATATGGATGAAAACCTTTCATCAAATTTGTCCTAAAACAATTCAACTACACCCATTCTTGTATTGTCATTCATTCATTTTCTTTTCGGCTTAGTCCCTTTATTAAAGGGAGGTTGCCACAGCGGAATGAACCGCCAACTTATCCGGCATTTGTTTTACGCAGCGGATGCCCTTCCAGCCACAACCCATCTCTGGGAAACACATCCATACATTCTCATTCACACACATACACTATGGACAATTTTGGCTTACCCAATTCACCTGTACCGCATGTCTTTGGACTGTGGGGGAAAGCGGAGCACCCGGAGGAAACCCACGCAACCACGGGGAGAACATGCAAACTCCACACAGAAATGCCAACTGGCCCAGCCGGGGATCGAACCAGCGACCTTCTTACTGTGAGGCGAACGTGCTAACCACTTGGCCACCGTGGCGCCCTTCTTGTATTCTTAGGGCAATTTAAAAAATATATTTTTGCTTCACTTCAAATGTTTACTATTGTATATTTGTGTGGCGGGTCACCCAATGAGACATCAGCGTCATCCTGGGAGCAGCGCACGGACGCCACCTGCACCCGATTACGCCGATCGCTAGCACCTGCACCTAATGAAGGAGAGAGGCATAAAAGCCAGCGTGCGGACCAGATCATGGAGAAGCCTCTCCGCTTGCTATGAAGCTAACGTCTCTCTCTCTCTCCCATTACAGAAAGCACGGAGTGATTCCTGCTAGCGTTCGGCGTACTCACCACAGCACCTAAAAAGGATCCACAAAGAAGACACTTTCACCCACCACCCACCATCTGGAGCACCTCTCACCGGGGAAAAAGGACGAGCACTGAAGGCACCAGCACGCACACACTCACAATTGTAAATAAAAACCCTTCGGGGGTGTGTTCACAAGCAACTCGTGTATGCCTTTTCACTCCACCCTGCTACAATTTGTTACACATTATATTGTTTCAAACTACTTAAAATGTCAATAAATGTCACGTTGTTATACTGTAGATATTCAATCTCAATGTTGTTGGAGCAGGTCCCATAATGCAATTTGAAATCAGATATAAATAAATAAAAAAACAGCTGTAAATCATGAGCTATAGAACACTGTTAACAGGATACCTTTTATCTTTAAAGCATATTTGTTTATGAAAAATAAAAATAAAAATCTAAAAATGTTCAGGGGCTGGACAAGAATGAAGAACACCTGTCCAAAGGGTGTTCAAAGGGATTTTCACACTGTGCTTAACCCTGGGTTATCATCATTCTAAAAATGGATTTTAACCATGGGTAAAGACATGGTTTACATGTGTAATTTGAAAGTTGTGTTAGCAACTTACACAGTAAACAAATGCTTGCCTTAAATTTTTTAGTTGAAATGACCTTTTCTCAGCCGATTCGAATGTTATCACTCGATTGAAGGGGCATAATCAGTAGTTATCAACTGATAGATATGGGCCAGTAGGCGTCTCTGTGCCAACTGGTACGTATGCTCAGAAGGCTGTTATTATCTTTTCTAGTCCTCTCAACGTACATCAATCAAACAGACTTTAACTTTATAAACTTGTATGTTTTGTGTAACTTAAAACAATTGGTGAAACATGACTAACTTATTAAAATAAGTTAAAGCAACAGATGTTATCTTGACATCTGTCCTAATATTTTTAACAATGTATTTTACCCAGGGTTGCGTGAAATGGAGCAAGTGTTTTATAGTTGCTGCCAGACACTTGGCAACAGACACCCAATTAGAAAGGGAGCAGCGAGGCTCATGTCAGTAACAGGAAGCACAATGTAAAGCAGCCGGTGAGAGAAGAGTAAGGAAATATTCAAATATGGAAAGCATGTAAACTAGAGTGATCATGAGATTGGGAGATGTCATACTTGGCTCTTTGGTTTCACCCATTTGTATACTTTTGTTTTTGTTTTCTTGCTTTGTGCATCTTGTGAGGCTTAGCAAAAGACCTACTGTGCGATAACAGATAACTCAGGACTCTTTTATCCAGTGTTTAGGGTGACCAAGGGTTAACAATTTTGAGTGTGAAAAGCCCTTAAACAAACTTTGGTCTTCATAGGGAAAGAATTGTGGACTGTGAACAATCACCCACCAGAATTCTCCATCATCAACTTTGGCCAATTCAAGTTTCGTCTTTTCAGTATTGTCTACAAAGTCCCAGTCTTTACACCTGCATACACAAACACAAAAAGGAGTCTATTTTGTGAAGTCAAAAGGAACAATTTTTTGTGAACAAAATAAGCCGCTGAGGTGTTTCTCACTTGTCACTCCAGGGTCCACAGTACTCAACAAAACCCCAGGGGTTACGCAGTCTCAGCAGAAAGACCTCTTCAGATGCCTTCTTGACCTAAACACACAAAAACAGAGTGATTACAAGAGTACAAGAGTTACAAGTGTTCTAACAATCAGAGGTGTGAGCCAAAAGCTAGTTTAAATAATTTACTGCACTCTTAGGCCCTGTTTACACTAGTGAAAACGATCCGCATCCACACTAGCGTTTCACCCAGCGTTTCTGAACATATCTTCGTCTGCACTACTCCACCAGAAACGTATATCACGTGACCATTTGTGCACTCTGGGCATGCGTGTTCAAGTATAAACAGGAAGCATGTGTCTCGCTCGGCATTTGGTTATTGTTAGTCAACAAACACTGGTTGAACGATAAACGCGATGGTAAAGAAAGCAAGAGAGGTCTGTTTGAGGACAGACGACGAGGTCGAGTTGTTACTTAAAGTAACAAATGAATATAAAACATTCATGCCTATTGAAAATACAGTGTTTACAGTGAAGGCTGGTCTGCCATCTTCCAGTGGTGTTATAGTCATGTGCGCTTGACAAATAAGGGAAGGATACGCAATGACCCAAAAGCCCCAATCACGTAGCCAATCTCAGCAGTCACGTCTACGTTTTCAAATGTCTCTGTTTTCCCCCATCCACACTGAGACGCAGCAGCAGCGTTTTAGAATGAAAACGGCCTGTTTCCAAAACGCTCTGTTTTCGGGGCTCGAAAACTACGACGTAGTGTAGACTGATGGCGTAACCGTAGCAAAACTTATGCGTTTTAAAACGAAAACGCACTAGTGTAAACAGGGCCTTAGAAAGGTTCTTTACGGGTATTGAAGATTCCATGAAGATCGTTTAACATCCATTAAAACTTGTCATTACACAAAAGGTTTTTAAAGTGGAAAAATATTCTTGAAAATGTTCTTCACACTATGAAAAATAGTTCTTTGAAGAAGTTCTTTCAAGAGTTGATTGGTAATAAGCTTGTTTGGCATGCTGTCCTGGGAGAGAGCCCTGAGCTTATAAGATCCTCGAGCCCTGAGCTCCCTGCCGATAGCAGGGCGAGAGGGGAGTTTAGAAACAAGAAATTCTGGTTATGTCTAGTGAGTTAGGAATCATCTGATTGGTGAATCAACTGTAAGCTAATGCAGGACCAGCCGTGGACAATCATAAACATGTGAATCTTTCGAAATAAGTTTACAAATAAAATTCACTTGGGGAACTAAAGGAACTGTTCTTACATGGCATCACTATGAAACCCCATTTTTGGTTCTTCCTGGTATCTTTATTTTTAATAGAGTAACTGAATGAATTTTTGAAAAACTGTTAAGAAACATCCAGGTCATATTTCACTGCAATTTAATAGGGAGAAAATTTTATGAATATTGTCTTACAATGTGTGTGTGCATTATGCTCATACCTTGCCTGTTTCAGTGATGGCATAGGCATGACCTTTGATGAGACCCTCTGGGGTCACAGTGCCAATGTCCTTCACAGTGGTGGCCTGCGTGCAAAATACAACATATATATGTTTAATTAGTAAGTATTCATAGTCTATATTTTATGCAAACGCACACACGATACACATGCAAACGCACACATGATAGTTTTGATACAGTATATAAAAACACAGCTTATTACATTGCCTTACCCAACCCTCACAGAAAACCTGTGACAAATCTGAATGTCAAAGGATCCTGTTAATTATGCTTTTTATGACATTATGAATAATGAAATCACAGGGCATGTCATCATAAACGACCTTAACATTGTAATTCCTAAGTCATACCCATGTCAAATGTGTGTCCTCATAAACCACCAGAACCAGTGCACACACACACTTTATGGAGACATCCCATAGGCATAATTATTTTTATACTGTACTGTAATTTCTATCCCTCTACCCCAATCCTACCCCCCTAAACCCAATCCTCACAGGTAACAAGGATTTACATTTTCAAAATACTTCATTATGTTCGATTTATGGGCGATTTTCCTCATGTGGACCAAAAAATAAATCCACAGGCTCAAAACTGACTAATATTGCTACACTTGTGGGGTGCCAATAACGTACAGAATTGAAGTTACAAACACACATATAAACTTTGGATGAGGCAGGTCTGCACACTTTATTAAATGGACATGTGGACTAATGTCTGTATATATTACACTTCAGAAAGTTTTATATATATAAACGTGTGTGTGTGTGTGTGTGTGTGTGTGTGCATATATATATATATATATATATATATATATATATATATATATATAT
>CAIGQQ010002480.1:1666559-1685709 GCA_903798035.1 Danio albolineatus
AGCATGGTGATTGGCCAGTAAAGATAAACACGGGCCAGTCCCAGATCAGAAGGGCAGCGTGTTTAAGGAAAGATGTCCCAAAAGAGACAAAGGGCACCTGGGAATGTTTTCTATCTGCCAGAGGCCATCTTAACTCGCACAAGCTCGTGTTACATTATGTAATTGGGCCCGTGCGGCAACCAAATGGTGTGTGGCTGGGGCGGGTGTATAAGGTTTTGATAGAGGAGAAGCAATGCAGGTCCCAAGGCGATCACCTGTGATTCAGGGAATCGGGAATTTTTGCTAAACTGCCAGAGTTGTAAATGACGTTTCGGACCCCTCCCTCGTGCTTCGCTATCTTTCTCTCATTCTCCGAAATGGCGATAATTGGAGATGGAGTGAGAGCTACATATGGTCCCTTCAATTCAACCTCCCCCAGCCCAGGCTGAAAGCTCATTAAAAAGGTTGCTTGTTAATGAGCTATAGGGATCATAGAGCGTCCCACTCATTAGAGGGGCCAGAGATACCGGCGTGAAGGTTTTGTCCCAATACAAAAGAAAAGAGCTGTTAAGATGACTCTGTCTGCTCCCCCTTGGTTTCCTTCCCAACATCCTCCTCACACTACAACCAGTTTTAATGCCAGCACTCCTTTACAGATGTAGAATCGCTATTTCTTTGGACACGTAATCTACCTGGGTTTTTCTTGAAGCCCAACCTGAATGACCCAGTGGTTTACTCAGATTTGACTGTACTTCTAACGGACTGTGACTCATCTGTGCAAATACTGCTGAATTTGTGATGTGATCTGAGACATGTACCAGCAGGTTGGACTTCACCGTACGTGCCGTCACACTTCCTGCTTCTCACATACTCACACACACACAACCCTCTGACTTTGAATCTGTTTTTTTTTTTTTAATTGTCATACAAATAGGCATTGGGATACAAAAGACACAGTAAAGTTGTGGACTACACAGTGAGAAATTACACATCACATTTTAATAAACAGAAACTGATATAACAATATATAGAGGACAAAAAGAGCTTTGTTTTTTGCTGCTCCCTGAAGAAACGGACATAATTGAATGTCCAACTATTTTCACATTTGTAAATACAAAAATTGCTTTTTTTATTCCCTTTTATTTCTTATTCTACATTATTCATCATCACAAATATAAACTGTAACATAACAGTTCCCTGACATTGATAAACAAAGCAATTGTAACAAAAGCAATCTTTCCCTGTATAGATTTACGAAAATCTGGTCTCTTTATCACATATGAACAAACACACAAGTGCTCTCTCAGTGGGTCCACCGTCCAGAAAGGTCAATGCTGTCACTGACTACTCATCAGAAATGTCTTTCATCAGAAATGAAACTTTTCATTCACCTGAAAAACCACTGAACAAAAATCAAAGAAAACATTTGATAGCATTTCTAGGTTTTCTGGCAGTAAAAGAAACGTCTGTAAACAGACTGAACAAGCTTACAAACTACAGTGAAAATAATTCTGTTGTGCAGTAGACTTGCTATAAAAACCAATGTGACATTTTTGTGGAATGGGTTACAAAATGACACAAAGTGTCGGCATATATTTACACTATTTATAACATAGATAAGTGACAGTGAACATGTATTGCCACAGACCCAATCAGTCCTATTTAATATACAGCATCAAAAAAGGAAACATCCCTGTCAGATATTTTGGGAAACACAAGCTGTCCATTGGCTCCTTAAGATATATTCTTAAATAGACCAGATATGTCCAATCCTGCTCCTGGAAGACCATGGTGTGGCAGAGTTTACCCAAAGCCTGCTCCAACATACCTTAATGAAGGTTTTTTATTAGAAGTCCTTGAGTAGTTTAATCAATGTTGAACCCAAATGTTGCACGAAACTTGCTTCTCAGGAGCAAGATTGGACACCCTTGATGTATACCATATCCTTTTCTTTACACAGATTTTTATGAACCTTTAAGGCTCTGTGGTAGAGTGCAACAAAAGCGTGAACTCAAGGTATCCACTTCAGAGTTGCATTGTGTAATTTCAAATCACATTGACAGATCACCTGCGGGCTGCGCAGTCCTCCAGTCCGATTGTCTTTTGGGCTCATCAAAAGGCTAAAATGACTTGCGACCATCTCCATATACTCTGATTGTGCTCTACTAGTCGCAGCTTTTTGTTCTGGGTTCAAAGTGCCTTGCCATGGTGATTGGGTCAGATTTAGAAGTCATCCGATACTGGACTTAACAGTAGGCACTTGTACTGATATGAATCAAAGTCATGGTCAGTAATCGGCGTTGCACCCTAGAGTGTCTGTAAGTACTGTGGTGAAGACAGGAAAGGTCTTCTTGGTTTATTGATAAGATGCTCATACTGAGTCATGGGCATAAAATCATCACATATGGTGGTTTTGGTCATGATCAGAGTGTCATGTGCAGAAGTGCTGCTAATTTTAAATTGCGGTTTGACCGAGTACCGCAGTGGTGCCCATTTCCTCAGAGGTAGGTGGCTCATCTGTGCTGCTGACCCTCATCTCAGTGTCCTCCTGTTTGAGCTGCTCTGTTTGGTCCACACTGGAATCTGCGAGCATTGTGACGGGAGCTCCTGATTGATCACTGATGGATTCATCCTCTAATTTGATGCCGAGGCTGTTATACTCAGTGAGTGAGCTCTGGCTGTAAGTGCTGACACTGGCATGAGTAAGTCCATGCACCTTCTTAAGGTGTTTCTCCAATGTAGCATAGACAGTGAATGGGACAGAGCAAAGCTGGCACTGAAAGGGGGCACGTGTCCCACGGGCGCCATGAGTCTTCATGTGTCGTGTGAGCTTGCTGCTTTGTGCACAGGCATAGCTGCAGAGGCCGCAGCGGTATGGCCGTTCCCCTGTGTGGCTGCGCCGGTGAACCGTCAGGTTACTGCTGTTGCGGAAACACTTTCCGCAGAACTCACAAGCCTCTTCTTTTTTCTTTTTGCCCACTCCATTGGTGACATGCCTCCTTTCGTTCTCCCGCTGCCAGTCCTGAACAATCTCTACAGCCTCCACCTCTTGCTCCCAGTCGCCTTGAGGACGATCTTCCCGCTCTGGACGCTTTGGTGTGCAGTTGCCGCTGGCGATCCCACTTTCCCCACTTCCACCTGTATCTCCGCTCTCCAGAGAGCCCTCTGAGGGGCTGCCATAGGGAGATGGCTGCTGTGGTTCACCCTGAACCTCCTCCTCCACTTCTCTCTGGTAGTAGCGCAGATGATTGCGATCCACAGCCCTTGTCTGCAAGGGCATCAAGATCAACCTGGCACCTCCTGGATGCTTCCCAGCCTCCGTGCTTCCTCCGTGACCACCAGAAATATCACTATCTCCCTGTCCAGAAAGCTTTCTGTCCTCATCTGCACTGGCAGGGCTCGGATCAGATGCTTCCTGTCCAGCAGCAGAACGGCGGTGGCTCCTCATGTGTCGTGCCAGTTCGCCACTCTGGGAGAACGTGAGCTGGCACAGGCCGCAGTGGTAGGGCCTATCGCAGGCGTGAGTGCGGCGGTGGGCGGACAAGCTGCGCAGAGACTGAAAGCCCTGGCTGCACATCTCACAGGAGAAGGCTGTGTGAATTGATGGAGTGGAGTGGGGAAAAGGTGAAGCGGCTGGAGGAGATGGGGAAGGAGAAGGTACAACTCCGCCACTGTTGCAGCTGACCTCCGCCAGGCGCTGCAAACACATGGAGAAGTTCAGGCCCTGCAGTTCGCGTGGTACATGGTTGGAGCTGGGAGGAGGCTTGTGAGGACGTACTGATCGTACTGATGGTTGGAAAGCAGTGGCCAGTGCGGCACCCAGGTGACGTGGATCCATCATGGCTGCGGGCTTTGGCGTGTAAGTGGTGGTGTCGTCCTCCTGGTAGATGTTGAGAGAATGTGTATTCTGAGCATGTTGGAGGAGATTCCACGCACTGGAGAACACACACTGACACACCTGGCAGGTGAACATAGAGGGCTCTTCTATTTTAGAGAGGGACAGAGAGGGATAGAGAAAATACATATTTCAGTCTTATGTACAATTAAAACACAATTACAGATAAACAAAACAAAGCAAAGAAAAGAAAGAAAAAAAAACACAAAGCATACAGACTTTTAAATATCAGTACAATCAGGAGGAATAACCAAACTAGTTTGTCTAATAAATGGTCCATAACATGCTTGTACCAATCATGTGGCCCAGTCTTCATTGCTAATGTCCAGGATAAACAGAATGTGGGTCAAAAGCAAACAAACAAAGGCTTTCACACGCTTATTTGCCCTCTATATTTCTGACTAAATATGCTGAGTGGACTGGAAAGATGTCTATCATAACATGACATGAAAATGAAACAGCAGAATGAAAAGGCTGTAGGCTAACTTGGTCATTTACAGAAAACAGGAGAACAGGTACAACCACAAAAAGGGCAGATACAGTCTCTGGTTATGTTTAAAAAAAGAATGCTAACATACTTCTTGTACCACAAAGGTTACAATTTAAAAGTGCTAACCAAATTCAGGTTTGCTAAATGCAACAATAAAAGATTAAAATGTTTGTGTAAATTTGATCTTGACATCTTTTAGCGCTAATCATCCACCACATCTGCATTCTGCTAAAATAAGTAGTGCACTACAATGAACTCCCATGCTACAACAACTCATCCTCCTAACCTACAGCACCTCCTCCCGAGAACACGTTTTCCCCATTCGTCTAATTTTTCAGGCAAATCTTTAGAAAAGCTGCATGTCATATGGCCCTGCAGGTGTCAGAGCAATAATGAGCTGGTAATAGCGCCGCTGTTGAGTCAGACTTGAGCAGATAGGCTCGCCTGATTAAAGGTGTGCTCACAGGAGAGCGGGATGACTGCGGAGAGGAAGATTGAGACAGAAGCAAATGAGCACGGATGGGCTCCTTTAGCGGCTCTGGTGGTATTTTTAAACGTGGTTAGCTTTGTCTCTATTTCAGAGAGCTGCTCGCCAATTAAGCTGCAAATTGCTAATTAGCGGAACGGGGCAAACGAAGGTTTTATGCAAATGAGTCCTGACTCAGCCTCCTTGATAAATGGGGCCTGTCTGCAAAGAGGATCCCAAAACTGAGAAGAAAATTCATTTCATTTTTTCCATTCTCTTACAAAGGGTTCAAAGCAGAGTGCTATAAGCCTCTTTTACATCTCCTCAAGTCAAAATCCTTCTGCATTTTATTGGGAGGGGGGCAAAGAAGAAGATTAAAAAGAGCCTCTCCTATTCTCTTCTCCTGTCCTCTGTGCCTGGAGAAGAACTGTCGTCAAAAAGCAAGAACCAGATCCCGAAGCCTCAGGGAGCGGAGGTTAAAACATGGGATAAAAAGGGTGTGTTTGATTTGAAATGTGCTTAAATTAAGAACAAAAAGAAATAGCAGCACAGGTCATGGAAAAACAACAGAAAAAGCATCACCCCTGTGACTGCACCTTCGTCCCCTTCACACAACACCCCTTCTGCCTCCAAATCTCTCCCTCGGGTGGGGGGTGTGAGGAGGGGCGGAGGGGGCTTTTGTCTCAGGGTCTTGGAGTGAAACACAATACCCAGCCTGTCTCTCTCTCTCCCTTTCTCTTTTCCCTCTCCCTTTCTTTCATTCTTTCCCCTCACTCTTTTTGTAAGGATTCCCATTTGGCCCAGGGTAGCAATTGCATATTAAGCAGAAGCAATAACCGCTAATTAAAAATGCAGATTGGCTGAGAGCGCTAACGAGCAGCAGGCAGAATCTTCTCTCTCTAGGGAACAGAGCGAGCTAGCGAGAAAGAGAGAGAGAGAGAGATAGAAGAAAGGGACAGTTGAAATGAAGAGCGAAGAGAGGCTTGAAGGAAATAAAAATAAGACTATTGATACATTGTCTAAACCAATTCCCTAATACATTACACTGCATGTCTCTCTTCAAAATCTTCCTCTGTCACTTTTTTGCACCCACACTTAAGTCTGTTTGGTGGTTTGTGGGCTAACTGATTTTTTATTGGATGAGTAACAATGAAAGTGCAAAAACTATGTATACACAAAATGCCTAATCCACCCAAGCAACACAACACACACACAAACAAACAAAAAGTGTTCTTTTGGGGGCTCAGATTTGCTAAGAACTGGCTACATTTAAACTAAACCTATTATTACACTACTAGGTTTGTTGTTGTAAGAGTTCAGGGCATTAAGACTACATAAATAAGATATTTTATGATTGTACTGCAATG
The DNA here is from genome assembly GCA_903798035.1 of Danio albolineatus. Lineage (NCBI taxonomy): Eukaryota > Metazoa > Chordata > Actinopteri > Cypriniformes > Danionidae > Danio > Danio albolineatus. The sequence continues at coordinate 1,672,757 of CAIGQQ010002480.1, forward strand.
TATATGCAATACACATACATACATTTAATAAAATCTACAATTACTCTGTCCAATTAACTGACACCCGATGTTAAAAAAACAAGTGGTCATAAATGCACACATCACCCACGACACTAACTGCATGTTATACTTATATTTAAGTTAAGTTTTTATGTGAGAATTATAATTGAAAATGTAACGTAAATAAAAGTGAAAACGAGAATAAACAAAATAATTATTATGTGAGAATGAACAAAACATTCAGTAACGTTTAAATGTTTACCAGCCTAAGTATGTGTAGTTTGTGGCAGTATTCTGTATGTACTTCTTTTTAAAGGTAACAAACATATTCCACATGTCTGCTGATCTAAAAAGAACGCAATGAATTGTACAATAAATAATGTAAAAACACTTTTTTTGGAGTGGTGTTCATTACTGTTCATAACTTTGTGGTAAGGAACGCTTTTTTCAAAGAAATTAATAATTTTATTCATAGAAGATGCATTAAACTAATAAAAAGTAAAGATTTTACTAGTTTTTATTTTATTTCTTTAAATAAAGTGCAGCATTGGTAAGTATTAGACCCCGCCCTCATTTTTCATGCAAAAATGAAAATAGAGTTTGCGCAGATCCTAATCAGATTTCATCTCTAATCTCATTCTGATGCCTCAAAATATTTGCTTCAATAATAACCCAAGACTATAGACAGTGAGGAAATCACACATTAGTATGTTTTGCATTTCTCACCCTGACACCTTTTTCAGCAACATACACCTTCACACACACATGCGCACACACACACAAAATAGGCAAGAGGGACTGAACCCCAGAGAAGCAAGTAACGTGGATGGCCGGAAGCAGAGCACGAAAGGGAAGGAAATGCTAGCATGTGTATGCATGGGAGGGACTGACCTGAAAGTGAGAAAGTAAGAGTTTTTTTTTTTTTTTGATAACGATCAATCACAGTCAATTTCTAGCTTCAATAAAAAGCCTGTAATGATAAACTAATAATGTCTGCTTTGCTCATGTTATGGGAAGAAGAATTCAGCCCATATGAGGAAGCGATTCAGGTCACGGTTCAGTAGCATCAGCCTGAGACACACCAACACCTGCATAGGCTGGCGATTCCCTTTAGGGCTAACTACTGCACTGAAAAACACTCTAGAAGCTGAAGAAAACACACACATACACACACACACCCAACAACATCCTGTTTAACAGTCAAAAGTTCAATGTTTCACCAAAAAATTCCTTTATAAATTTGAAACTTAGAGGTTTCTTGTCATCTTTCATGTTTCCACTGTACAAAAGGTTCTTGAATCACGGTTTGTAGTAAAAATGTAATTGTGATGTTTCTGCCAGAAAATGTGATTGTAACAAAACAATTCTAGGTTTGTTGTGCTGGTTTGTAAGGCTACTTAATTTGGCCCCAGATATAATAAAAGTAAACTTTACTTGACAAACAAAATACTAAATATTACAATTGAATGTAGAGATGCTCACAAAGTTGATGCTCTACTTATGTGCAAGAGCCTTATCCTAAAACATGCAGCACATATATGCATGTAAACAGCAGCATTAGCCACAATTTGTCCTGTTTTTTCTAATTGTGTAGCTATACTTTGGATTATTAAACTGTTTCTCGAAAATTCTTTGTCGAAATAGTTCCTTTAAGAACTGTTCAAAGGGGAACCCAAAATAATCTATGAAACATCGGCAGAAACCTTTTTCGGGAAGCTTTATTTTTTAGGAGTGAATTTTGTTTCAAAAGGTGAACAATGGTAAAACGTCTCATTTCAAGACTTTATTTTGATAGGAGTGATGCAATTCACAAAGGACTCTGGGAATAGCACACCATGTCAGCACCTGCTATGACTGACAGTGCTGGAATAATGAGTGGTTGAGGAAAGTGTGTGTGTGTGTGTGTGTGTGTGTGTGTGTGTGTGTGTGTGTGTGTGTGTGTGTGTGTGTGTGTGCGAGAGCTCTGGGAGTTTGGTGCAGTTTGGTGACCTGACTGTGCTGTGTTTACCTGGCCACTTCACCTGAGAGACAGAACTAAGGAGATGCTCAGGTGTGCTCAGGTGCCTTTCCGCCACCCCCTTGGGTGCATGTATAAGTGTACGTTTGTTCGCGTGTGTAGCAGAACTGCCTATCCCTTCCACACAATTAGGCCCGGCGTCTCTAACTCGCAAACTCACCAAGGCCTCAGCGCCACAGCAACAGCGGCCTAATGAGCCGGACTGGGGACGAGGTTGTTAAATGAGGGGACAGTTTTACAAAAAAAGACACTAATTAGCACCTAGAACTCACCAGCTTGGTTGGCCTCCACCCTCACACCTGGCTCTTCCTTCCATCTCCTGTCCGTCACCCGCCGGAGCTCCACATAACCCGCCTCTACCCGCGTTCCTTGGCCGCACTGCACCGTCCGGCTGGCTGGAGAGGGAGGAGTGTGGCCCTGAGGACGGGCTCTGGCTGTGCCGCACCCGCCCTGTTTGTGCTGGATAAAGTTGAGGATGTGGGCCAGCGGGAACGCCTGACCACACTGGCCACATGTCAACAGGTCACGACCTCCATCTCCAGGCTCAGGTATCTGCTCAGATGATGATGATGATGATGAGGTGACAGAGGGGATGAGTGTGGAATTTGGATCATCTGTGAAAAGAACAACACAAATGTTGTAAAAAGATGTGTTTGTTGAAAGGATCTCTTGTGTAACCCCTTTGGTTGAGCTTGCCCTGATTGGAGCAGGCGTCGAACCAGCATTGGAGGTCGGCACACGAACATAAATGATAAAGACCACAGCCTCTAGAATCAGTTGCTAGGTCTGTATTGGGTGCTTAGGAAAGTAAGGTTTACCAGCAAAGCTCCATTATATGTATCCATGAACCCCCATTAACCTTACTCATATCTGGGTCACGGCACCAATATAACCAATCTTGCTCTATACCCCATTACAAAAGGGATTTGGACTGGCATTTTTGGCATGCAATCAAATATGATGAAGACCACAGCCTACCTACATTGTCAGTCACTAGATGGGATCTGGGAAGTAAGGTTTATTTGCACAGTTCTCATGATCTGGTCTCTTACATTTTCTATTCTTAATCTCCATGGTTGTACTCATCTGCTACCAGCTGGATTCAAACACATGTTTTTTTAAGGGCTTCTTGCATCAGTTGCTATTGTGCATCTAGAGCCCTAGTAAGTGGAGCTAATTCGCACAGTTCAATGCCATCTGGGTCACGGCACCAATGCAACCCCTAAGGTTCTGCTCCAAGCAGGATTCGAACCGGCAAATCTAACCTAGGAGAAGCAAAAGTTCAAAAGAAGCTAAAGACTGCAGCTTCTAGCATCCGTCATTGGTGTGCTTTTAAACAACCTCCGTTACACTTGAAACTCTTGAAATGACCAAACTGCGTAGCTTTGCAACAGCCTCGTTTCTCTTCTAATGTGCTACTTTCAGTTCTCTGCATTCACCGGCGTACTGCTAAACTGTCACCATCAGCACAGCTCTGTCTGGTCAGCAGATACTGACCACTTCCTGTGTCTCTGCCACCGAGGTCTGCTTTGCACAGGAAGCAGAGCGATGCAGCTCCGACCCGCTTGAGCAATTCGCCCATTAGTGCATGCTGATATATCAGGCACTTTGCACTGTAGTCGTCCTACCACACTCACAAGTCTGTTGATCAAAACAAGGTGTCTTTCACACCATTTATAACCACTGTGGTGAAAGAGTGATGAAGTATGTAAATCTAGCCAGGCCAAAGCATGATTTTGCTACCAAGATAACTGCAAAGTGTACTACAAAGAGTGGGTGACCAGCAAAGTCTGCATAAAATACAAACTTAATCAGCATTTACAAATAAACAGAGGTGAAATAAATTAGTCTACACAACAATGATGCTAAAACATATGAACAATGTTTTACATAAGAATTGATTGGTATCTTAACCTCAGTCTCTTTCATATACTGGCTATATGTAACCATCATTTTTACACTACTAAGTTGGCACAGAAGCTGTACAGACAGTTATAAATTCATTTACACAATTTTAATAATAATTTATGAAATGCTCTGGAATGTAAGTTGGCGTGAGGTCTGCCTGTGGTTGATCAAATCTGCATATTTTATAATGAATTTCATTTTTTCTACTCAGTGCATTGGTGCACACACATCCTGCCCCAAGCACCTTTAACTTGGCTGTATAAAGACGGTTAGTTAAGAGGAACTTGCCCTTTGGCCTGGGTGCTTCTGCTGTGGTCATGGACTCCTGATCACACACGCAAATACAAACACACACCTTACAGCCTCTACTGGATCCACCTGCCTGGACTAGGCTGTCCATGCCGATGCAGGTACAGACAGTCCCGGGGAGGGGAGGATTTCACTGGTGGTTACTCAAAAATGTCACCTTTCCTGTTTCAACAGCTCTGGTTGTTTGTGCCGACACGCAAAAGGCGCGGCTTGCCGTCTCTTCAACACACAGTCTAGTGGCTAGAAGTCCGACTCATTTAACTGAATCGGCTCGTTTGAACAGTTCGTTTCACGCGGTTGTTTTCACGTCATCACGTGGTCTTTGACATCTTGTTATAATATCACATGCTCTGACATGATAATTTAAGTAGTCACTGCTTACTATTAACACGGATGTTTATCACATTTTAAACCTCATTTTAATTGATCGAGCTGGTAAAAGCATGAATTAAGTGATGCTGATTAGCATTTAAAACACTTCAAAATTAACCTAAATAAAAAGCATTAGTGAGTTGACGAATAATAAACAAATATTTCCTATCCTTTTCTATGTGGTCCAACTACAAACGTATATTAGAGAATCAATTATCAGATATCAGTGTGTTCAAACGATTCATTGAACAGAAAGGACTCAAAGGAACTTCAAGAATCGGACACGGCAGAGACAAGTCTTGTGGTCAGGTGAGGCACGCACAGCTGCCCACAGTTAGAAGATAAAACAAACAACAAGAACATACTGTCATGATGAAAACAATATTTCACAGCCATTTATGCTTGCAAACCATTCACAGCGACTATATTTATCGATTGATTTATAGGTTATCGATAAAAAAATAACATTCTTAAAGTAAAGCGCACTTGTCTAGGAAGAATTACGCGTTAAGTATCATCAGATAGTGAAGATGTGTACACTAATGATAATGAATAAACTTCCAAATTAAAATAGCTGCTATTATGACATGTGACGATATAGATATAGATTTTGTGAAGATGCAATAAGGAAGTGCAATGCTATTGCGCCAACTCGGTCAAAACAACAAAAATGTAAGAGTACAGAACGATACATTTGACAATGAATTACTTCTGATACAGACAGCTCGTAAGCAACACGCATAAATAAAAACACGAGGGCACGTTTTTTCCCCAACTCCAATGTCAAGTTCTACACACGCACCGGAGCAAGCCACAAACCACGTGAAAAGTTGATTATGTGTTATTGGTTATATCTATCACTCCTACCTTCACTCGCACGCTGTCACATTATCAACACACAGCTCTCCATACATACACATCACGTTTTATCGTTATATATAGGTGGAGCAGTTTTAAATCCACTTTACCTTGCATCACACTCAGGTGTTGCGGTCTGCTGCCGAGTTTGCGTCTGGACATAGTGAGAGAAGCTCCTCCAAAACTACACCAGAATTAAGCAGGCAAACCTAGTAGACCTCATAAAACGGCTGTGATGTGCGTCTTGAGTGTCGTTCAGTGCTGTGCCCGTCAATGTTCAAGTTCACACTGTCTGCTGGCCCAGCGGGAGGAGGAGGGCATGAGGAACGCCTCCAGTCCTTCAGCCCGCCCATCATCATCCTCCTCATCCTCAGCTCTCCGTCTTCTCACTGACCTCCTTATAAACAACCCCGCTGTGCTCTCACAGCCACCGCTTTAACCGATCTAAACCCTGCTTTTACTTATCTAACTTATGTGTCGTATTGGAGGAATTGTGTAAATAGTTGCTTTGATAGCGCGCAGCTGCTTCTCTGACACCAATAAAAAGTGCTGGTTAAGGATGTGGGTGAAGAGGAAGTGGCTTTATCGAGGTCGACTGAGAGACAGGTGTTTGTTTGGCTGTCCGGCGTGTTTCGAAACCCAAAGTAACTGTCGCTTTACTTTCAGACGATTGCTTCTCTTTTGTGGACGGCGGAGGCAAATATATGTAGACGACGAAACTGTTCGTTGAAGTGGGTGAAGTGAAAAAAATCCAATTTAATATTGTGACAGCAATTTACGCCAAATCACACGCGTTTCTAATTGGTTGAGCACGCCATCTGGCGGTTAATTTACAACACGTCATGGTAGTAACCAGTAGTGTAGTCCTAAAAAAAGGTGGTGTACTATTACACGCAAACCAAATTTTAAATAAAAGTAGGCAAAGAAACAACGAAAGCCAGTGTTTCTTTGATTCATTAGCAATATATATGTAACATCAGTTACCTGTAACTACTGACTTCCACAGAAGAAAAAACAAATGCTATAAGTCAACGGTTACAGGTTTACAGCTTTCTTCAAAGTATCTTCTATTGTGTGAAGAAAAAAAAAACGACAAACCGTTTTGGAACAAGTTAAGGTTGAGTAAATGATGACATTTCATTTTTTTGGGTGAATTAATTTAAAACGAAGTTTTAAATTTAAACAAGTTTGCTCATTTTAAAGTGAGATGCTAATAGTTTTAGCCTAGGCAATGAATAATAGTGCCCCAGCAAACCCAGAGATTAGCTGAATATATTAAGATGTGGTAAAACCAAACTGTTTAACTTTATAGGGATATATATATATATATATATATATATATATATATATATATATATATATATATATTACTAATAGTTTTAAATACTATATCAAAAACAATCCTGTTTCAAGCAATTTCATGCATTGTTGCATTGTTGGTTGTTTACATAAACAGTAAATTAAAAAAAGACATAAAAAATCTGGAAAACAAAAGCAAAGCACAGTCCTTCATGCTGTTTTATAATTTTACCTGAATGTTTTAGTGTGATATCATTCAGTTGACATGGTCGTCAGGGGACAGGCAATGGGGCAAGTTAAACAAAAATGCACCAATTGCAATTAATTAAGATGCAAGTTTTTAAAAGAAAAAAACATTTGGTATACAGCTAAAGGGGATGTAAATACATGTAAATGAGGGAAGTCTAATCAGCAAAACAAGTGCATATACCGAGGGTACAGTATACACAATTTCTGTTCCTAAGAAGTCGTAATACCCAAACAACTCGTGCAAAAAGTAGACATACTGAGTATACGAGCATATAGCCCTGACTACACCACTGGTAGTAACGTAACAATAAAAATAAAACTTTTTTTTTTCTCAGGAGAAACACCACATAAGCCAAGTTTATTTTCATTCATGTTTAGGTTTTTAATTCAGTGTCAAAATTTGTGGTCACCAATGATTGTTTTTAATAGAAGAAAGAACCACCAGACATTTACATTGCTGAGTGAAAAAGATGAGCAATTAGAATCTGCATTTTCTTTCAAAGAAATGTACTCTCTGAAATGAAGATATATGTACAATGAGGTCAAATGGGAAGGTTTACCTAGAAAACACAAGTATGCCATTCACTCAGCCTCACTGACCTTTTTTCCCTTCTTCGATGGAAAGCAAAGTTAGTCAGAATGATGTTTTTCAAGAAAGTCAGTCAGCTGCAAGTGTTTGGAACAACTTGAGGGTGAGAAAATGGTGACAACGTGTATTTTTGTGAGTGAACTCTCTTTAACGGGGCTATAAGACATGAGGGAAGGAACAGGATCCATCCCAATCTTCAACATGGTTCGACCGAAAACAATCTGCAAAGCTTTGTAAGAATCCTAGCAGCTCAAAGCATTCCCAACAATTCATGGTTTCTGCATAATATAAAGAGTTCAAATGCATTTCTAGAGCATGATGTTGTTAATTTTCACAATTTAAGAAAGGATTTAGTTGGTTTCCATTGCATCCTTAAAAGATGTAAGAGAAGCTGCAGTGAGTGATACTCATTTTATTTGTAATTTCCCTCCAAAGTTGCATGTAAACTGTTGTAATCGCTCCTAAACCATCTGTTTGATGTTTCATTGTCTCTTTTATAAGCTGATTCTTCAGTACCGGTAATGAGGACTCCGTGATCTTGAGCGCGATCTCCTGTTGAGAAAGACAGCAAAACTGGTTCAAATGAGGTCAAACAGCAATATGTCAAGATGAAATGGACAAGTGTGGCCGGTCCAGACTGGTTTCAGCATACCTTCTCGATGAGCCGTAGTCCCGACCTGTGGGTTGTTCAAGATTTATGATTAGAATCTTCTTTAAGTTAGTATGTTTAAATGACTACTACACTGTACATCCATACAGAGTCGTTCACTACCAAGAATTCAATCCACATCAAGCATCTTGATTCAGGTCTTGATAGCAATATAGAGAAGATACTCACTGTATTTGGCATTGGGGGAGGGCGAATGACTCTGACGTCCATACTGTCTCTCCCATTCATCTCTCTCTTTTTCCCGCCGTTCCCGTTCCCTGCAAGACCAAACAATGACCAAACTGTATCCTCTCCTTTACAAACCCAGAGGACAGTTTCTACATGAATGGGTTGCACATGGATGTACATGCTCAGACTCACTTCATTCGTATTTTCCGTGCCATTGCGCGAAGAACTCCCTCTCGTTCCTGTGATGTGAGGGGAAAAGACACGAGTTGTTTAAACTGAAATCTACCTCCATTACTCCCACCCACATACCACAGGTACACCCACACTTTTACCTGTCGCTTGTGCTCTTGTTGCTGGATCTTAGCTTGTGCCGCCTTCTTATCCGCCTTGGCTGATGAAGGTGAAAGCAAAAGGTGAGACAGGGTCAACAGGCTATTATTTCACACAGCTTTCCCATAACAGGGAGAAAGCTTAAAAACATGGGGTATATATGGGTCAAAGACGAAATGTCCCAGTTTGGTGTTTGCATCAACTTAAAAATTAACACAAGTATGTATATGTATGACCTGTAAATATATAAAAGAGCATGACTACAAAATTGTATTATATTTTAAATTATAAAAACTCATTTAATAATTTAAAATGGCAATGATTTGGTATTTTGGTGCTGTACTATAGTCCTCACATAAAGTCCTTTAATATGCCATCAAATGAGTCTCCTTCCAAACAGATTTTTTTGGTATAGTACTGAATTACATATTAGTGGGTGTCTTCTGTAAATCATGGTAAAAATTGGGGCTGCACAATATATTGATTAAGCATCGATAACGCAATGTGCGCATCTGCATTAATCACATCACAGGATCTGCAATGTCATGTTAGACTATTCCAAGGCTCCATAATCCTGGACCTCGCTGTATCCTGAGCAGCTGCTTGGCGGAGTAGCAAGCAAGAGACGGATTCCTGTGACCCTCCAAGGACAGACAAGCCTCGAGTTCTCCTACCTCTGGCGCCTAGACTGCAGCTAGAGCTGCGCACCGATGGATTACTCTTCAGTGTTTGAACTCAAAGTAGTGAATATTAAACAAAACTGAACTCCAACATTAATAACTGGACTGACATTTTCAATTTACTATAACCTTCTATGTGAAGCTGCTTTGACACAATCTACATTGTAAAAGCGCTTTACAAATAAAGGTGAATTGAATGTTGGGGAGAGAGAGAGAGAGAGAGAAGATTGTGCTGCTTGTACAAACTACTGATATTTAAAATGAACTGAAACAACACAATTCTTGAGATTTTTCTAGGACAACTTACTCAATTTGTGACTGTTACATCAGTCTTTTGCTGGAAGATTTCAGTGGCTGAACAACACTTCTGTGCATTTAGTCCATTCATAAAACAACACAATCTACATACGCTTTGCATGACTAAAATAGTTTTAAATCATAACATTACCTGTCTAGAATAAATACTTCAGACACGGTGTCATCTTCTCTAGCGTGCAAAAGTAACTCCAATTGTAAAAGTTAAATAAAATGAAAAAATTTTGGCACAAGAAATTATAAAGTTTTGGCACTTTTACAAAGATGAATTTTGTTTATAAAATGAAGACGGATTATTTTAGATTTGATAATTACATTTTTATACTTCAATATTGTTAGATTTCACCAAAAACCACAAAGCGCTGTTTATTTCATGTTTTGTTATCTTTGTTCTGTTGTTTTTATCTGTGCTTTAGTTTATTTATATTTTTTGGATTTTTTATGCAGATCCTACAAAATCATCCCAATCAATGTAAAATGATTAGTTATTTCCAAAGAGCTACTTAAGTCATTTTGTAAAAATTTGATTCATATTGCAGAAATGCAAAATATCACAATGTCATTTTTTTCCAATATTGTGCAGCCCTATTAAAAATGTATGAAGCTCTTTTACCATTTGCTCAAAAAACAAAACAAACTAACTAAAAAAAAAACACAACAACAGAAATTATTTGATTATTGGACTAAAATATTTAAAACTTTGAAAAATGCGTTCAACATAGATCTGGATACAAAGCCATTTTTGGGTTGATTGTAGATCCTAATCTTTCAGTAATGGTGCGAAAGGCTTTAGCCTTTACTACTTCACTAACAAGGCGCCTCATCCTTTTAAAGTAGAAACATGTCTCTCCACCCTCTTTTAGTGCATGGATAAAAGTCTTTACTTGCATTAACTTGGGGAAAAAAAATGACACTATCACTTACTGGTTCTTTAAAGATCCTTGACAAGCTGTGGTGCCCCATTTTAAGATTATCTTCTGGCTAACTCTCTTGATTTTTAAGCTGAGCAATAATATATGAATACATATTTATTATTCATTTTCATTTTTTCTTTTTATTACTATTATTTTTTTATTATTCATTTCGTTTTTTCAATGCGAAGTCGTAGGCTGTTGAGGGAGGGAAGTGTTTAAGTGTTAACAACAACATGGAAGGATAATTATAAAATGAATGTTGTAATTGATATTCCATATAGAAAACCTAATAAAAAAACCCCCAAAAAGGACGACACATTCTATTGCATGAATTACTAGCCGTATTATTTTATTAATATTAACATTTATTTTTAATGCTTGAAACACCTTTACAAGTTGATCCATATCGACTGTTCAAATGTTTGAGGTCTTCATAAAGGTTTTTAATGTTAAGCTAAAAGCGGCTTTAAACATGTTTCAGATTTACATTAATTAAATCCTTCAAAAAAAGCACCGTAGAAAGTCTAAATATATCTGAATTTCCAGAATTATTTCCTCAATAAAAAGCTCAAAACTGCAGCATTTGAGTTTAATATCATAAATGTCATCACTATTTCATCCATGCTGAATAAAATTAGTTTTGAAAATAATTAAAATAAAAGTAATTAAAGTTTCATGAGTTTTATCTAATAAAATTAACAAACCTAATATCATTATTAAAAAATAGACAAAAAATAACATTTAAAACTAAAATTAGAGTATTACAGATTGAAGTGATCGATACTTTGTATTACACTATTAACCTATATATCATACATGACTGAATAAAATAAGAGTATAAAAATGCAGTACGCCTGAATCGGTAACTCACATTGCCTGTTCAGGGCCTTCTGCATGCGGAGTTTGAGTTTTTCTTGAGGCGTCATCTTGGGCTGCAATGGATACAAAGACTTTAGAACAAGCAGGATAGAAAAGCTCAGACAAAGAACAGCGACCGGCAACAATGACTCTATTTCAATACCTTTGAATTGTGTTAGAAAAAGACAAGAGTACTTTAAACTACATACAGATCATTACATACATGTTGAAGGTCCCGTTTTACAGACATGCATGTGATGTTTATGTTGTTGATGCATTCGCAGGTATATGGCAAAGTGTAAACAGTAACACGAAGGCAACAGTGCACAGCTACGTCGACTCGTCTTCGGCTCCTCTCCGGTTCAGGTAGGTCAAGTCGATGAAACGGTTACAAAATGGCAGCTACTGTAGCCATTTCAGAAGGAGCTTCATTGAAACCGTTCAACCTTTACACACAAGGACAATGCGTGTTGACTTATGCAGGTGTGTTTATGTGTGCGACTGAGTGAAGTTGCCCTGCCTGTCTTGACAAGCCCAGCGCAGAAGTAACACCTGAGCTGTTTAACTGCTTAGAGCCATTATTCCTTCACAGTTTTCCTTTTATCAGCTTGCGCTCAGTCACAAGTGTCGATCAACAACCTATTATACAGATTGTCAGTAAAATAAATAAAAAATACATGTATTTCTTTCCTCTAAATATAATACAGATCTACAACAGTTTCAAAGAAGAGCAAATGGAAATATCTTGATTCCTTAAACAGGGTTTCTGCAGGTTTCACCAAGTTAAATTTAAGACTTTAAGACCATTATGAATGAAATTTTAGATTCATAAAGGGATAAACGCTAATGACATTTTTCAAATGGCCCAGATGGAAAAGATTTTTATTTGCCTTATCAAAAACAATTTTAATTTAATACATTCAATAATACAATAATAATTTAATAATAACAATATTGTGTAAAAACAAGCTACCTCTACTTGTATTCATACACTTACTTTCCCAACATAAACCCTTTAAAATAAAAATAAAAAATTAACAAATGTTTTACAAATTTTAAAAGCAATAATAAAATTAATCTATGCACAACAATCTGTCCAGGTCAGCAATAAATACATGGAGCACTGTTAAAGAAATGTTATTTTAAGGAAAATAATTAAACCATTATGGTAAATAGAGTTAAAACTGACCTTTTTAAATAAAAAATTACAAGTTTTATTAAAATGAACTGTTGTATTGGTTTTGGCCAGATTGGGTAGCAATAAATAAACAAAGGAGAATTAAGACCCGTTTAAAAAAATGATTTAAGAGCTTCAACACAATACTTCAGTAAATATAAGACATTTTGAGGCCCAAAATTTAGATTTTGAGATTTAAAACATTTTAAGCCTTTAAAACCCTGCAGACACCCTGTTAAA
>CAIGQQ010002480.1:1685719-1698281 GCA_903798035.1 Danio albolineatus
ATTTAGTCACTCCCTGTCTCTTTCTTACTAAAAAAAAGCAAAAGAAGTTATGCACTATGGCTGCTGTTTAAAAACAAAAACAAATACACTACATTGTGTGAAAAAGAGGGCAGCTCATCACAAAGTGGACAGGCAAACACACGCATTTCAAATAGTTTCTCTGGAGAGCCGTAAGATTGGCAGGAGCCCCGGCCTGATTGTTAACTGCATCAGCCTGTCAGGGGTGAGGGAGGCGGAGTCTTTAGCAACAAATTCAAGATATATCAAATTCTTACTGACTTTGGCAGCTCCAGTCTCTTTACCACCCGGAGTTTCAGGCCTATGAGAGATAAAACACACACATGTAATAAGGTAAAGACAACAACATTAAAATTAAAATATTTTCCCAAACTTATAAGGCTTCTGTATACATTTGATTTGCATATTTCTAAGGCCTCAAAATAAAGCTGCTTGATTTTTCTTAAAATATTCCATGAAGAGCTTTGAAATATGCATTTTTATTCGATGCTTGACGTAATCTCAACCAAAACATGAAAAAGAGGGTGAGACATAGTGTAGCTCCTCTCGCTTTTAAAAGTGTTTTGTCTTATCACCGCTCTGCCAGTGTGAGTGTTTGAGCTCAAGCGCATCAAATAAACAAATGTCTTGAAGTGGGCGGGGCATGTCAGATACTAGAGAGTATTTGATTGGTTATGATTTGATGAGAAACTATAGTATGACGTGAATAAAACTGTTGACCCATTTAGGTGGAGGAGACAAACTACATGTTTATATTAGTTTTATATCTTCTAAACGCAAATTTTGGCACTGTTTTGGAGCACACAAGCTTATAGAGATCTTTAAAAAATAGCAATACAGATACTAACATCTAAAACACTTTCATTTCATGGGAGAAATAAATTGTAGTTTGATTTGACACGCTGACAATGCTCTACTGAAATTAAGGACATACTTAAAAAATATCAAATCACATGGCAGATACAGTATTAAGGACTACTAAATTACCACTCCTTATTAACATGTGAAGGCCTCAGGGGCCATTCATGTAGAAAGTATCTTTGCATTAAAGAACATGAAACGGACGGAGGAATTGGGGAAAAACTTGGTTATGAAATGGGAACTAAATATTAAGAATAAAAAAAGGTTTATATGGACTGATTTTATTTATTCACCTCATTTAATGGCATTTACTTATTTCTTTCACTGCCTTATGTACATCAAAGGTTTTAATTGTATTTAATTATAACCAAGTCGTGAGTGCAAGGCCTTAGCAGTTTGTTTGGGTTTGTTAATGATAAAAGTTTGATTCTGTACAGCAGGGTTGTCAAACTCAGTTCCTGGAGGGCCGTACCTCTGCACAGTTTAGTTCCAACTCTAATCAAACACACCTGATCATAATAATTGAGTCCTTTAGGCTTATTTGAAACCTGCAGGCAAGTGTGTTGAAGCAGTGTTGGAACTACTGTGTAGGTCTGTGGCCCTTAAGGAACTGAGTTTGACACCCCAGCTGTACAAAGATTCTGTATTCTACTCTGTATTTTGCTTAAGAGTAAACACAATCACCAAGGACAAATTTTGACTTAATTTTTTATATATGCATATAGACATCAAGATCAGATTGTCATACAGTATATTGTCAAGATTCTTAAGAATGAACTGGTTTTACAGGTTGTGTGCTGTTCTTGAAATAAAACTAACTTTAACCATGTTTTGAATGTTACTGTTGTAGTTACTCTTAAGTTGACTGGTTAAATGTAAAAACATAAAAAGGAAATATAAATAATCTTTTACCCCTCCTCTTTTCGCCCAGTCCTACCTGTCTAAATTATCAACGTGATCAAAACTTTGCTGAAAAACCTGCTGTACAATCTTCTGCATGCTTTCTGCTTGCTACTTCATATTTCATTTTAGAGGAAGTAACGAGTGCTTTTAGGTTTTAGAGTTCACCCCAACGGGCGCCACGGTGGCGTAGTGAGTAGCACGTTCACCTCACAGCAAGAAGGTCGCTGGTTCGATCCCCGGCTGGGCCAGTTGGCATTTCTGTGTGGAGTTTGCATGTTCTCCCCGTGGTTGCGTGGGTTTCCTCCGGGTGCTCCGGTTACCCCCACAGTCCAAAGATATGCGGTACAGGTGAATTGGGTAAGCTAAATTGTCCATAGTGTATGTGTGTGAATGAGAATGTATGGATGTGTTTCCCAGAGATGGGTTGTGGCTGGAAATGCATCCGCTGCGTGAAACAAATGCTGGATAAGTTGGTGGTTCATTCCGCTGTGGCGACCCCGGATTAATAAAGGGACTAAGCCGAAAAGAAAATGAATAAATGAATGAATGAGTTCACCCCAACACCAAAATTTTGTTCGCATATGAAACTAATTCCTGACAACTTATCTCCAGCGGTTCAGAATTGATTCCCTTTCATCCCCTGAACCATTTTTCATGACATTTTTAATAAAATGTTTTTAAATTGACAAACTAATATATATATATATTGAAGTATATATTTGAAGATCTTTGATCTTTAAAACTCTTTGCAGACATTTTTACATTCACAAACAGCTACAGTCTACAGCTGGGTGATTAATCAAAGGTGACTGTCATGTGCATTTTGTCAGAAAAGCTAGTTCTAGTAAATCTCCAGCACGTCCCTTCAGATGGAGCAGAATATACTATGAAGATTCAAAGTTCACTGACAAGCTCCAAAAAAATGTTTAAAATTGAAATGGACAATAACAAGATGGAGATCATCGTTCTATGATGACAGCTGTTCGCCCAGCCTGGCTACATTATACATTACTCACTGCATGGACAGTAATATTCAAAAAAACATCCTAGAGACACTTTGACTTACTTTCTCAGTTTGTCTGGAGCAGCAGAGCCAGGTAGAGCAGAATGGGAGGAGGGGGAGGAGCTGCGGCTTGCAGCAGGTGAACGTGAGGGGCTTTGACTGATACTGCCGCCCCTCCTGTATGCAGAACTGCGACTTCGCTGCCGATAACGATCAACTGACCGTGAACGTGAGCGAGACCTAATGGAGAAAACATTTCATGGGTCAATTTCCCAATTACTGTATCATTTCATAAAAAGTTTGAAAAATTCTTCTTAAGTTCTCTTGCCTGGTTCGTCTACGACCCGTGTAGCGCCTCCCCCTGTCCCGATCTCTGTTTCTGTCTCTCCCCCGATCCACAGAACGAGACCTCGTCCTGTCATATCGTCTCCTTGAACTTACTCCTCCACTGCGCTGCCGTAACCGTGAGTCAGACCGTCGACGAGAGCGAGATCGAGACCTGGAGTAGCGGCTGTCGCGGTCCCTGCCTCCACGAGAACGACGACTTCGTCGAGAACGCGAGGATGAGCGTGATGACCGGTGTGATGAGGAGCGGGAGGAAAATGACGAAGGACTGGAGGAAGACCGTCTTCGGCTGAAACAAATCCACAATGTGACATGTTATTTGTAGGCAACCCAGATATCTGATCACAAGACAAGCCAAAGAACTTCGGTTCCCAGGATTAAAAGATTCTGTCATTTTTAGCCTACATTTGCCCCAAAGTAAAATCCACTGACTAAAGAGCCAATTTAGACATTAGCTGGTTTCATCTCAGCCATTTTAAAATATCCCCATTTATGCTGTCAAACATTTAAATCACATCCAAAATAGAAGTTTGTACTTACATATGATATGCGTGTGCTTTGTATATTTATTATGTATTCATTGTACATCCATGTATATATTTGAGAAAACGTGTAATTATATTTGTATATAAAAATACAAATTACATATATAAATATTTTAATTTATTTGTGTGTGTGTGTATTTACAAAAATATAATATATTCAGTATTTGAAATGGATCAACAAAAGTTAATCTTTAAAATCGTCCTAAGACCCCCCTTTACCTCCTCATTATTATCATTAACAATAATTCTTCTACTTTAATTACCATTATTATTATTATTACTGTTCTGACTTGTTCTCCTGTTATCTCATTATCATTATTATAAGTATTTCTACCATTGTCATTATTCAGGTTGCTGTGATTATTGTCATAGTAGTAATAGTAGCGGTCATAGTAGTAGTGAATGTAGTAGTAGTTGTGGTTGTTGAAGTAGTAGTTTTAGTAGTAGTGGTAGTCGTCGTCGTTGTAGTAGTATCAAAAGTAGTAGATGTTGTTGATGTAGATGTTGTAGTAACAGTCGTTGTTGTAGTAGTATCAGTGGTAGATGTTGTAGAAGTATCAGTTGAAGTAGACGTTGTAGTGCTTTCAGTAGTAGTAGTCATTGTTGTAGTAGTAGACATTGTAGTTGTAGTAGTCGTTGTTGTGGTTGTAGTAGCAGCATCAGTAATTTTCTGTAGTAGTTGGTGTAGTACTTGTAATTATTATTATTACTATTGTCTTTGTCATTTATTACTGTTGTCCTTTCTTTTTACTGTCATTATTACTATCATTACATTACTATAATTGTTATCACTCTTTACCACTGATCGTTTTTTTCAATCTGTTTTATTTATATCTGTTATTTGCTTCATTTATTGAGAGTTAAACATGTTGTTTGTGTATATGTGTATATATATATATTTTTTCCTTATGTATGTACTCCGACCTTCCACCATCTGACTGTGTTGTTGTTTTTTTCATGTTTTTGTTGCCATTTTGTTTTCTTTGTATGTAATTCCATTTTGTGTACTCCTTGCATACTCCAATAAAAAAAATAGTCCTAAGACAATAATGGGTGTTCATCAACAGATTTAGAACAACTTTGATGAAAGAATTTGACCCACTCCAAAAGATGACTACTGTATACACATTGGAGACATGTTATGTAAATACTATGGCTGGGCAAGTTAACAAGATCGTCAATTTTTTACTTATACATTAACATTTTTATTATTGTTAGTATTATTACTTTTAGTGTCTGTTGATCACTGTTTCTAAGTACAGAGACAAACCATGCATCACGGTCACTTAATGCCCTGATAGCGGCAAATAGCTCATTTTAATTTTGATTAAAATATTAAGTTGATTTCAATTGATATTTACAATGTATAATTTAACTGTAAATATATAATGGGAATAAAGCTATAGCAGAGTACCGTATTTGTTCAAAGTATTGGCAAACCAAATGTTATTGCACTTTTCGTTGCCCAGCACTAGTAAATACAAACATAAATATATATTTTTTGACACGATTATTTAGTAAAAGCACTAAATCACTAATGAACCTTTTGTCGTTTGGTTATCACGCTGGCTACATGCTATCACAGCTGAATGCGCTTATGAATAAATGGAGGGAAAAAGCCACTAAGGAGCCAGAGAGTAGAAAGGGGAAGTTACCGACCGGGAGCCCCTGCTATGACCTGCGCTGTTGGAGGTGCTGTGGCTTGATGCCGCTGCAGGTGGGGCTGCTGTGGCTGTGGCTCCCTCTTCATCACTGCCCCCAAAGCTTGTGATGAAGGTGATCTTATCATTGCCTGGAGTTCGGGAACGAGAGCGTGACTCTGAACTTGAGTCCGACTCTGGCCTGGGACAGGAAGGAGAGAGATGAGTGCCATTAGAAACAGCAATATTTATTAATGATGTACATGACTTTTCAAAAAGGTATGGGGCAGGGCTGCACGATATTGGAAAAATTACACATTGCGATATTTTTTTATTCTGTGATATATATTGCGATATCAATACAATTTGACTAGATGAGTTGAATAAATGTTTGTAAAGAATATATAATTTTAGATTGATTGGAAAAATTCTGTAGAGGAGTGCATAGTATATAATAAACAACCTACGAGCGTTGATAAATTCAATAAAAAAAAAATGCTTATAAAATAAACAGTCTTTTATTGCTTTCCAAAGAGTCGAAATGTATTCAGGTACATAGTGATTGTAAAATCAAATGTAAAATAATACTGCATAGTCTTCGTTTTACATACAATTAATCGCTATTAATTTTATCAAGTTACCAACGGTACATTTTATGCCTGAATGCTTTTAAAACCCTAACACAGTCTCCAGCCTCAAAAAATACTAGCAAAACAATCGATTATAATCCAGACTCAACATTGCATTACTCGCAATGTGACAATTGCGAATGATCAGCAACATCGATGCTGAAACGATATACTGTGAGGCTCAAGTATAGGGACATCACAGTTTTCAGTGTCAACTACATGAATGAAATAGAAATTACTCTTTCGATCTATGTTCTACTACTTTAAATGTATAAATGGAAGAAACTAAAAAAATAAAAAACAAACATTTCATTGTGCATGTTTATTAACACTGGAATAAGCAAAATTCATGATTTTCATTCGTCAATGTGATCTTTAGACTGTCACATTTTATTTACATTTGAAGCTTCTATTGAAATTTTTAAATAGAAAATGAAATTTTTAAAATCGCTTTAAATGTCATCACCTTACATTTTTTTTGATAATATAGCCTAAATTGTTTGTGTTCCTAGACTGCCCCTGAAGGTGAGTACCCAAGACTATAGATACATGTCACTCGTATGGTTTTGAATTGGGAAAAGTAAAATGGTCAATATGGCAAATAAAGCCCCGCCTACTAGTACAGGAGCCAATCAGTGATCGCTTTAGACGGACGTTTCTCTGGGGAGAGGCTCAGACCAGACGTGTACTTTTATGACGTTTTTTGTGGTCAACAAATGCACTGGAATCTTAGTGAATACTTGCTTCACAGACATTTGGCATTTTGCTTGAAATTTGTACTTTTACATGAACCAAGTGCAAAGTTTTTTGGTTTTGTAATCTGTATGAAATGAACCCGAGGTGCAGTCTGTCCTGTCAAACGCACATCACATGACAGCAACTACTCAAACGCCCACAAAAAAATAGTTGCTGTCATTTCTGTAGAAGATTCACCATCAAGACCAAGTTACGAATCACTTCAGAAGAACAAGGTGATCAGACGAAGCATTATCCAGAGGATGTTAATGTGTAACACGGCCATAAATGAGGTTGGTGTCGTGATTTTGTTCCTTTCGAGTGCACATGCGCATTAGCTGAAAATATGTAAATCATTTTGTTTGATTTGGATGTTTAGAAACAAAACTTTTGAGACGATTGTTGTTTAAAGCTTACTGGTGATTTCAAATGTATTTGTAAACTTGGCAAACAGTTTCTGAGAATTTGATGTTTCCCTATTCAGACAGAATGCCCGAGCATACTGCCCGAGAGGCATTTCAAAGATGGCTGCTGAGTGAAATGACATGCCTTAAAGGGACTTTGGTGTAGATCACTTTGTACAAAAAAGTTGGAGAGCAGATTTTCCCCCATGATGAAGATGTTGTTTTGAAAGACGTGAAGCACGAAATAATGTTTTTGCTATCACAAAGATCTGTTTTTGTTAGCAGTAAATTGCTAGGCAACAGAGGCACACATATTTAAATGCACAGAAAAAAGGTAGCAGTTGCTGAAAAGCCATAATGGTCAAATTGACCACATGCATTTCAAAGAACAAATACCCATAATTCTTCTGTGTTTAAATAACAATGTTGGAATAAAATACACACACATTTAGGAAAAATCAGGCCACTATAAATGTTATTTGAACCAAGCTATTAAATAAATCTCTTCATGGTCAAAATCACTGCCTCAGTGATTCTAGTGTTAAGGCTACACAATAGATCAACATGAAGTTGCTATTGTGCTGTGGCCAAGTGTATTTCTATTAAATATATGATTATTAGTTACAAAAGAGGTAATATCAGTAACACATAATAATACTAAATCAATATTGTTGCATATATAAATTTATCATATGGTACAGTTTAGTCCAAATTTATTTTCAACTAACATAGGTCAGTTAATACAGACTTTTTAATACTGGCCATTTATTGGTCTCCAGTAGGACAACACCAAATCTGCGCGCGCAGAAATCTGCAGATTTCCACAGATTTTGAGCCAATCATTGAGTCTGTTTATTTACTTGTGTAAATGTATATTTATGCACCTTTTAAATTAATTTCAGTAATAATATTGAGTACTATGAGAGCGTTCACTTGATTTATTTACAATTCAGTTTGTAAAGTAATATTTTCTGCCTTTAGCAGATTTATTATATAAGAGACTAGCTTTGTTTACCAAATAAGTGGAGCTAAGTGGATTTGCATTCTAAACATAAAAAGTTATATAATAAGCTCATTATTATTGTTCAAAACCTTTCTATAGCTGCAACCTGAATTATAATTAATGGATTCAAAGTTCTTCATTACTCAAAAGCAATGTGTGCAAATGTTTCACTTACCGTTTGTAGGGGTCATATGTAGGACTGTCTCTTCTGGCATAGCTGTTTTTAAAATTCAAATATTCATTTCAGAATAAAGACTATTCTTTTAAAGCATAAATGTTCAAAGAGTGTTGATCTGTTACCTGGGTGGGCTGATCTGCCTGCCTTTCATATACTTCTCTCTGAACTCTCTTCGTTGTCTACGAGACCGCCGGCCCTAAAGGAAACCCAACAGAGCATTATTAATACAAATAATGGTAGGCAAATATCTTAAATGACAAAGAAGATCAATTAAAAACCGTTCATACAGAGTACATGGCCTTCTCTGCCTCCAGTGCTTTAGCGTGTTTTATGGCCTCCACTTCCTCCTTGTCCTTCCTCAACATCCTGTCACACATACACATCAGATTTAAACCACATATCAAGTTTTTGGAAAGATTACAAAATCGTTAATATTTTAATTGTTAATAAGTTCAATATGCTCAAACAGTAAACTTCTTCTGATCTGTTTGCATATCAATGGCTTAGCTGAAGAATGAGTAAACGAACCAAACAAAGTCTCCGTCTGCCATGCCGTAAGTGGTGGCCATCTTGTTAATATCCAACACCTGTTCAGGGCTCAGTTCGTCTACGTCCACCTCAACATCTACAACGTGGTAAAGCATAAACACATTGATTTTAAGGGCTTACCTTCTACAATCAATAAATCACATATTTTAAAGTTTTTCTATATTACAGTGTTGTCAAATATCCCAAATTTAAACAGTAGGCTATAATCCAGGGAAGAAAGAACTTGGGGATATTTTTTGTTATTTCTGCGCAGAATTTTACATATATATATAAAAAATGTTGATTTATGCAGAATGATTGTGAGTATAGTAAATTAATACCTAAAACAATATTTGCAGTGCAAATCCAATGAGAACCCCTTGTTTGGTAAACAAAGTCTCATATATTTTAGTCTATAAGAGATTTACATTACAAACTGTACTGTACATAAATAAAATAAATATTTTGGATTATATTCAATTATATTAATGAAATTAATATAAAAACTGAATAAATGCATACATAAAAAAATACACCAAATGATGGGCTTCAAAAACTGAAATTCCATGTGGGCCTAGTTATATCTAAAAGTAGGGATGCTTCATTCTAACACCAAGATCAGATATTGTATCGATGGTGCATTTTTTTTGTGCCAGACTGGCTATCAATCAAGTAGATGGTACTGAACTAAATTCAATTTTGTGCTGCCCCTTTCTGTGATGTTGATAATGGCAATATTAAATGGCATGAAAACATAAGGAAAACTGGTGTATTCATGTACTATATTCCAAATGTTCTGAAGCCATTCTATAGCCGTTAAAGTCAGCCCTTATCAGTCATTCTCCATTAATTTACCATTCAGACTACATATCACATTTGTAAGCAGTTGATCGATTTTGAACATTATTCTCAGGCCTGTAGCCAGCCAATATATTGTGCAGTACTACAAAGGGCAGTGATTAATATTTGACCAGATTTAGTGATGCCCTTATTCACTTGCATTTGGTCTCAACAAAATATTTTTAAACCACTTTTATTGAGTACTTGTTTTACTGCTGAAATTTCTTCCTGTCCAGTTTGCTATACTACTTGGGACACCATTTTCTTTTTCTTTGTAATAAAGTAGTCTATATTTAATAAATTGTATATTACTATTTGAGTTGCAATGCCCCAGGTTAAAGATACAGAAATTACAAAAAAATATGTTCCAGCATCAGACTGGTATCTGTATTGGCTGACACTTATCAGATTGCTTCTAAAAACATTGGAAAGTAAACAGTGGTAGAAAAAATGTCTTAAAGTGAAAGCCATGCTGTAGTCATTAACATTAATCAACAAAATCACTGTTAGACATTTTTGAAGAATGTTAAGCAGTGCCTTCATCTGTATATTTATTCTGCTGTTTTTATTTGTTATTTATTTTTTTATTGCTGACTTTTCATTCGTCTTCAATAATGTTATAACTTTATGCAAATTAGATTCTTAGTTTTTTGTAATATTGAAATTTAACAATCAAGAATTGTGAAATTTATTAGAATTATAAATGGCTTAATTTAATGATCTTCCTATAGTGTTTATTTATTTAAAATTGATTTAATGTTACATGGTTCAAAACACATTTTACACCTAATTTATTTAATTTTTGGCAATGCAAGTGAAAAATCCAAAACACGAAATAAGGACATGCATAAACGTTGTAATCTAATTTATTGCTGTAGTAATTTTCCCTGTGGTTTCATGTATCAATATATTTTAGGGTTTCCATTCTCGTGTCAACACTGTTATGTTAACCATTTTAAATATTCTAACAAGAGGCTTAAGAGACGTACCGATGTCAGGGATAATTTCGTCTTCCTCAGACTCGCTGTTTTCTGAGTCCTCCTCAGTTCCCTTTTTTGACAGTTCATCTGGTTCAGTCACTGTGCTGTCTTCATACGTATAACCGATCTGAGCTTTCTTCTCAGCGAGTCTAACAGAAAAACCAAAAGGTGCATTAGAATATATTTTCAAGCATGTATGGTGTAACTACTTATTTGTAAGATCCTACTTTTTCTTTTCATCCTCATTTGGTTTCGGTAGGCCACCATAAAGTTCATCCACATAGATCTGGTACAAGCACTGCTCTTCAGAGACTATAAAGAGACAAGCATATTTTTGTAGATTGTGCATCAACATCATCCAGTCACATTACAAGGGTTAAAATTGCATAAAAGCAGAATGAAATCAAACAACACTTACTGCTGGCAAAGTCGTTCTGCACCAGACCTCTGTAGCGCTCATAATTGCACTTCCGCTCTTCTGATTCCTGCTCCGGGGTGCTGAGACAGAAACAATTAACTCAATCAAAATGACAAGCTTGTTCTTCATACTTCAATTAAAAGACCAGAGATGATTTGGCAAATCCCGGATCTTTTAATCGTGCTAACAGACCCCTGGTTAATTTGGTTCTTCGATCAATTTGCAAATCAGATTCAAATATCTGGAGGAATTGATCAGAGATTGCTGCACACGTTCATGTTTGTTGATCAACAATGCAGCCATTGCCTAGTAAGACAGCATAATGGCTGTCTAATGGGCTATACGCATAGCTATTTTTCAGCCAATGATGAACTTCTGTTTTTTGTGAAAAAAATTTATTTTCCTTTTACAGCAGGGATGTTAATGTAATGCGAATATAATCAGTTAAATAGACTTAAGTATCCATTTGGTTGTTAAAACGTAAAGAGATCCAAAAAAATGTTTAAATGCAGGTGCCGTCATTAGCTGCAGGCTAGGGCTGAAATTCCATTGAAAATATTAGGGTAAAATTCATTTTCATATTTTAAAGACAAAAAAATTAATAAAAGAAATAAATAATGCAGTGCTTCTTGTTTGGTCTGATGTCCACTTCATATCGTATCTCAGCCAGGCAGTAAAGATCTTAAATACGGCAATTTTGTATAGGATGAAAATTAACCAGAAGCCCTGGGTCTGGCTGACTGAATTTAAAAGTCTGTGTGCATATACCACATTAATAATCATTTATCAGCCATGTGGCATAAAAGTTCCAGTTTAACAAACGACGTTTGTTAAATGAGAAGCAATAACTTTTCACCTTTTGTAGTATTTGTGCAGGCTTACACCATAAGGTTCATATAACAAGAGTGTTGTGTTTAGCAATTAATTTCACATTAACTGTAGAGTCGATTAATCCCTTAGTGTGAGAAATAACTTTTTCAATGAATTTGTTTCAAAAAAAGCCTTTTGAGATTTAAGTTTCTGCATCACCTACGTTGCATAAAGCAACCTAGATGCTAAAATTCAAATTCCCATGTCTATTATCAAACACACAGAAACAAAGGTACAAAAGTTGGGGTGATACATTTACAAGTAAATTTACAAGTAAATATAGTTAAGTATTTTAAAGGTATCTATTTATTAGTACCTAAAGTGTACATGGATTGCTAAAAGTACAAAAGCTTACCACTTGAACCCTTTGAGAAAGTATCACTCCTAACTTAAATCAAACTATCAAACCGAATCCACATATGAGGAACAAACCCAATGTCATCAAAACGTCCCTAACTATGTTCAGCCATTTTAGGCCCAATAAAATGTTTAAACCAACAGTAGTTTCAATAACTTTACATATTTTCAATAATCCAATATAAATCCCCCCCAAAAAATCTGAAAATCTAATTGCAATCTGCCTGCCAAGATAAGCACATAAATGAAAACACACACACACACACACACACACACACACACACACACACAAAAACACACACACA
>CAIGQQ010002480.1:1698291-1719334 GCA_903798035.1 Danio albolineatus
ACACACACACACACACACACACACACACACACAAAAACACACACACACACACACACACACACACACACACATATATATATATATTTTTTATTATTAAAGTCACATCATCTGAAGGTAATTATTATATAGTCCTATTAAAAATTACATTTTAATTTTTTTTTACACGGATTCAGTTAAGTAAAAATGAAAACTTCTGTCTGCTGTCTGTTTCGGATAGAGTATAACGTGTGTCATACATAAGTTTACAATACCCTGAACCAGACACGGAGTTAAATTATGCCACCATTTAGTAAAGGATGCTACCTTTAGAATTCCTGGCATACTTAAGTCTATTTAGTTCATTGTCCAACATCTGATGCATTAATCAGAATCAGAAAGTGGTTTATTCACCAACTGTGCGCATTCACGACATTTGTCTCTGGGTACATACACGCATACATATGAACATGACAGAACGAATATTTGAAAAAGTGTCATTTAGTAACTCACGTAGTGGTAAGGATAGGCAAAGGCGTATAGGTAGGGATGTAGTCCAGGTGAGCCCTGACATCAAACCTGTCAATCATGTTGTTGGTATCTCCTTGCCAAGGCATCCTGTTAAGACACAGAACAAAGTTTTGACAGTTTTCCAAAATGCTTTGCAAAAAGTGCTTGTGCAAGAACAATAAGCATTTAAGCAATCTCATCTCTATGATAGTGGGTGTGATTTACATGTTGATAGGACTCTCAGCTGCCAAGGCGACAGCTGAATCCAGGTGGATTTTGTAGGCTCTGCCATGAACTTGCAGGAACTGGGCTGGATCCTTTTTCTAAACAGAAAAAAAAAAGTAATTCTTCGTTTATAAGCATCAGCCAGGCCAGGGTTGAGCTGTTTTCAGTAAACAAAGCATGACAGCTCAGTCAAGGCCACACTTTTAATTTTTGACTTACAATTTTTTCATAGTACTCTCTTCGTCTTTCCCCACGCCGTTTGTAGTCCACCATCATCACGCGCAGTTTGCGCTCATGTTTGCGGGCCTCCTGCCACATGACGGCTCCGCTTGGGGTTGGGGCGCGTCGGGGCAGGGCTGCTGCAAGGGGACACAGAGGGTTCAGATTAGCTGAACTATTAGACAAAACCATCTTTACACTCAGAGAAAAGAACATAATATAGAAAGCAATTTTTACAATGCCTGTATGCATTTCTCACAAGTATTACAAAAGCAGCAAACTTAAATTGTTTACAAAGCTACACTGTTAATATACAGGGGTTGGACAATGAACCGGAAACACTGGCCAATTTAGTGTTGGAGGTTTCGTGGCTAAATTTGAACATCCTGGTCGCCAATATTCATAGATTGCACGTTCCACCAGTTAAGCTGCGGTCACACTAGAGTTTGTGCTTGCGAATTTCTGTTGTACGGTGCTACAAGAATGGCCGGGATTAAACAAGATGATTAGACATTAAAAAAAGCAAGCGATTGGTCCATGTTTTAAATTCCTGTCCAGAGAGGTCATGTTTTGATCGTCGATTAATCTCACATTCATGTGATGCGATTTCGCAGGTCAGAGTTCACCAAGTTTGAACTTTCAACACAGCGAACTGCAAAACTTGCCACACGACCTTGCGTTTCCAGTCTGACCCATTCACTTGCGTATGAACAGAAGTCTATGGGGAGAAAAGCCCAGTGTGACCGCAGCTTAATGCTGCGATCACACTAGTTTGAGCATGCAAAATTCAGCCATACAGCACATGGAAAAGGGGCAGGGCTAAACAAGATTATTAGATATTCAAAAAAGTGAGGGATTGGTTCATATTTTACATTTCGGTCTAGAGAGGTCAAGTTTTGAACTTCGATTTGTCTCATGCAGACACATGATGCGATTTTGTAGGTCAGAGTTCACCTAGCTTGAAGAACTTTGCAACAGCAAACTGTGAACTTTGCAACAGCAAACTGTGAAACTTGTCACACAAGCTAACATTTCCGGTCTGTCACATTCGTGGGCATATGAATGAAAGTCTATGGGGTGAAAAGTGCAGTGACTGTGGCTTACAAGCAGAAGGTGAAGGTTTAATTTATCAGAGTAATCGCACAGTTTTGCTTAAAATATTGCAATGCTCACAACATTAGAGTTCAAAACTGCTGTTGCTCTTCTTCTTGATGCATCTGTGACCATGACAGCAAGTCTTTGTGATTTATCAAAAGCCACTTTACTCAGGGTAATGTCAGCACCATACCATGAAGAAGGACAAACCACATCCAACAGAAGTAATGGTAGATGCAAGAGGAAGCCACAGCTGCCCAACTTACTGCAGAATTAAATGTGCACCTCAACTATTCTGTTTCCACCAAAACTGGTCATTGGGAGCTCCACAGAGTCAATATACATGGCTGGGCTGCTATAGCCAAACCTTTGGTCACTGATGCCAAATTTCATGTGGAACATGTATTGTTCTCTGAGGAGTCCACCTTTACTGTCTTTCTAACATCCAGGAGAGTTACAGTGTGGAGAAGCCCAAAGAAGTTTACCAACCAGAATGTTGCATGAAACATGGGAGTGGATCACAGATGCTTTGGGCGGCAATATCATATCATTCCCTATGCCCAATACTTGTGCTAGATATGCATGTCATTACTGAACCATTCTGGAGGACCATGTGCAACCAATGGTTCCAACATCGTACCCTGAAGGTGGTGCCATGTATCAGGATAATAATTTACCAAATACACACAGCAAGACTGGTGACAGAGTGGTTTGATGAACATAAAAGTGAAGTTGAACATCTCCCATGTCCTGCACAGTCACCAGATATACATTTTTCTGAGCCTCTTTAGGGGTGTTTTAGAGCATGTCAGGAAACGTTTTCCTCCACCGGCATCACACAGTGACCTGGCCACTATTCTGCAGGAAGAATGGCTCTGGCCACTGTGCAGTAATCTGTCCTTACCAAGACAAACTGATGCTGTATTGGTCACAAAAGGAGGCCCTACACCAGGGGTGCTTAAACCTGTACCTCGAGATCTGCCTTCCTGCAGATTTAGCTCCAACGCTGATCAAACACACCTACCTGTAATTATTAAGTACTGTTCAGGTCCTAATTAATTCGTTCAGGTGTGATTGAACAGGGGTGAAGCTGAAATCTGCAGGAAGGTATATCTCCAGGAATGGGGTTGAGCACCATCACCCTACGCCATACTAATGAATCAATGTGGTCTAGAACCAGATGTTTTAGTTTCAGTGTCCAACCCCTGTATTTAATCAGCTATTTATATATATATATATATGTGTGTGTGTGTGTGTGTGTGTGTGTGTATTATAGCTCTTCATGTTGTTACATTTGCTTTAATTGTTACTAAATTCTACAATAATTTGCATATGAGCTCATGCTTTAGTGACAACCTTTCACATTTTTACATAAGATTTGACTAATTATTTTAATAAATATGAACCATTTTGTATATGCAGCTTTAGAGATAATCTCTATATACGCAAATACATAAAACAAAACTATGTTAGTGTTTATTTGAACTTGATATAAGAATGGTTATTTACAGGTTACAGTTTGACCTTAAGTTTGACAAGGCTCAATTATGTGAAAACATGGTTGCGTTTGTTAACGTTACCTAAACACCAGCACAAATTATGCAATGATCATTGAAACATGAGGTCTTTACATTATTAGCGTCAACTGCCACATTTTAAACTTCTCGGTTACAAAACAAAATAGCTAATGTTGATAGCCAAGTGGCTAAAGCATAACATGCTAACTTTACACACCCGTCAATTCCGTCAGATATTAAGACTGCAATTATAATCGCACATCACAGACTGTTGATTATTAGACTCATGCAGCTTGAGTGCAGTGTTAAAACATAGCTCACGTGTAAATGACCTTACATTTAAATTAGAAAAACACCGATGCTACGGCTAGCATGCTAGGCTATATTCTACAATTGGCGTTAACAGCTGTCGAACAAGCTGTGTGATTGTCACCAAAAAAAATCTTTGGCGATATTGATGCATGTCGATTACCTGTTTATGTTTACAGTTTAGGAAGTCGGGTTTTCTTAATGGTAAGACACACGCGTCGGTCACCCAGAGGGAAAAGGCCGCTAGTTTACATGCACGAACGCACGCCTCCATGCGCACGCGCAGATCACATCACGATGAGCTAAAGAAACTGGAGTACTTTTGTCCTGCAGGAGGCGCACACTGGCTCCTAATAATTTATTTGGTCTAGTTGTGTAATCGGGCGGATTGGGAATGTGGTATACTACAGGTAACCTTAACGTTAAAATATCAACGTTACACATTTAAACTGTACGTAAAGGGATAGTCTACCCATAATTAAAAATTCTATCATCATTTATTCACCCTTCACCTCTCACAAACCTGTTTGAGTTTCTTTGTTCTGCAGGACATAAAATAAGTTATTTTGAGAAATGCTGAAATCTGGTAACCATAAACTTCCATAGTATTTTTCTCTAAACTGGAAGTTAATTATTAAATTTTATAACATTCTTCAAAAATCTCAAATCTTCTTCAAATTAACACATAAAGGTTTGGAACACTTGATAGTGGGGAAATTTTAATATTTTGAGAGCAATAGAGAAGGTTAAAACAACGCTGATAAGGTTTTGAAGTGTTTAATGCATACATTAAACGGACAAAAACATATTTAAGACATTTTCTTTGATATAAAAAGTTTGATATAAAATTACTTGATTATCATTGTCTTTTTTTCCCCCTCCAATAAGCCACTGTATATAAGTACTGTATATGTATGTATATATGTATGTGTGTGTGTGTATATATATATATATATATATATATATACATATACACGTGTGTGTGTGCGTGCGTGTGTCATTAAGTAAGCAAATTAGTTATTTCAAAATGACATGACACTTTTAAAAGCAAAAATCCTAAATTTCTTTTTACTGCAAAGAAATACCAGATGTTGTGTTTCTTACGTCTGAAGATCTTGAAACTTAAAGGTAATGCATATATGAAAAAAATCTAAAAAGCAAAATGTTATAATATGAACATGAAACCTTTTACTGTTAAGTTACCAAATAAATGGCTCCTTCATTTAAAACATATACTTTTAAAAATAACTTGCCTGTGATATATTTAAAATTACAACAAACAAAAGCAAATAAATCCCTTAATTATCAATAACAATAAAAAATAAAACGTTATTAAATTCAAAGTTTACTGTTCATATAGTTCTAATTATTGTTCTTAAATGTTACATTTAAATGGCAGCAACAACGAATCATCTTCATCTGAAAACCTTTATTATTTGTTATAGCTAGAGTTATATATTGTTATAGACTCTTTAGGGATTATATAATACTTCAGGTGTTTTTGACACATTTTCCAGTAGTTTGTATACTGATTATAGAAAACATAATTGTACATGCTGGTTTAAAACTAATTCATAATGTTTGCAATATAACAATACAGCCACAAGGGGATGCTGAGCATCTTGCCTCCAACGGTTGACAGTACATACACACAGCGTGATTTTGTAGTTCTGCGATCCATCTAAACACATTCACATAAATACACACACACACACACACATTCAACAATGTGTTCAATATATTTAATAACCAAGCTGCACATTCATAGTCTTTCAATTAGATCCTCCAAAAAAAGGTGATGTGAAAAAAAAGTGTCAATCACTACTAAACTTTGTTCAGCGTTCAGTGTCAGTGGTTAAAATATGGAGCCAGACGAGTCTCAAAAATAATACATTTGCATTTATGAAATTCATAAATGAACAGCACAATTCATAAATCCATCATTCCAATCCAAAGTGTTTTAAATTCATGAATTGGAGTTGTGGATTCATGAATTGTGTTTTGAATTTACAAATTGCAGTTGTGCATTTATGACTTGTGCTTATGAATATTATGAATGCAAATGTATTATTTTTAAGACCTTGCTCCATAATTAAAGTGTTTTACTGTAAAAGTGCTTTTAAATCATTGTAAAGCTCCATGAGCCACAGTACGTGTGTGTCAGATAAAAGCTAAAAATGTGCCATGTTTTGAGTCTCCAAGACCAGGATTGAAAACCTCTTTACCATTATTACACTGTAATGTTTTAACATTTTTTTTTCTCTCAAAGCTGGAAAAAAATCTATGTAATCCTGCAGGATATTGCATGAATTTAAAAATTAAGACACTTAAAAAAAAAAAAACATCAAGCAAAAACTAAAATCAAACAAATTATTAAATGTTTTCAACACAAAATGTTTAATATTAACATAATTTTTCCCATACTGATTAGTTTTTTTAACCACTGTGTGGTATCTAAATCATAATCATAAAGTGCAAACTGACTGAACTCAGTAGAAATACTGTAGTAGAATTCCAGCTAAAGGGTTAGTTCACCAAAAAATGAAAAATCTGCCATCATTTACTCAAGAGTTCACTTGTTCCAAATCTGAGTTCTTTCTTCTTTTGAACACGAAGGAAGATATTTTGAGAAATGCTGAAAACATGTAACCATTGACTTCCAGTATTTGTTTCCTTGCTACGGATTTCAATGATTACAGGCTTTCAGCTTTCTTAAAAATATCTGCTTTAGTATTCAATAGAAGAAAGAAACTCAGAAAGGTTTATAACCACTTCAGAATGAGTAAATAGTGAATAAATTTTCAATTTGAGTGAACTATCCCTTTAAGTTACATTCATTTTATATTTTCAGGTTACGCCACTCAAAAAGATGTGCAGAATTATTCAAAAGCTCTTTGTAAATATGCACATCCTAGTCACAGGGCCTATGCTCACTTAAGAACTGCTTAGTTAGTATGTCTCACTTATTTCACATTTAGATCAACAGATCATCATACTGTACATAACAGAAACATACAAAATGTGCTGATTTTAGTTTTAGAACTAGATCAGAATACTGTTGTTGGTCTCTGCTTTGTTATGCCGAGGATGAATGGTGGTGCAGGTAAGAGACCATCAGAACTGTAAATTGGGCAAGCTTTAAATTTGCAGGGCCAGTCTGTCCAGAGATAGCGCACGGCAGTAATAGCAGCAGGACATGGTGGTATTTCTACAAAGATGTAATTCAATCCACTGCTTGAAATGGCAACAGGTGTCCATTTGTCATCTGTTTCACACAACTTATCCTCAGAGCAGCAGATCTAGGGTAGAAATAAACACAACTGGTAAGCCAAGGTCAATTCAACAGAATTCTCACATCAAGCAAACCCAACCTTTGATTAAATCTTTGATTATTATATATATTTTTTAAATAAATGTTATTTTATTATAAAATTCACAATATTCAAATTAATAGCAACTTTATAAGGCACACCTGTCAAACTTCTCTATTATCACATTTTTAAATTAGCCAATCACATGGCAGCAACTTAATACAGAGGGAACAGAGGGAACACAGGCCACATAAATTTAAATAATTGAACCTAAAGTGTTTAAATGTTTATTTGATTATTTATTATTTGACGTGTGTCTATGTATTCGTTTTCCTTTACTATATGTGTGTTTTTTGTGGGTGTATATTCTTTGTTTATTTGTTTAAACGTGGCTAAGAAGACAACTTAGAGCACAAGAAAGGACAGGTAGCTCCTAATTATCTATACTGTACACTTAAGGAGACACAAGTGATTGTCATATAACAATGAGTTAAAGAAACAATTCTTCATTTTTCAGGATGCAAGTATGATTATGATGCAGGTATTTAATTCATTTGTTTCAAAGATTTGGGAATTAATGTTTATTTGTTTGTATTTTTAAATTAAGGGCCAGGCTTTGGTTTGTTTTTGGTCTGAGACATCTTAACATCCAGGCCTCAAAAACTTGTTACATTCTTTAAATTTAATTGCTGGTTTAAGTAAGGCATGGGCAAGTGTTTGTTTTCCCTTACTTGAAAAGTTAAAAGAGATTTTTATTTATTTTTTTAATTTAAAAAAAAAAAAGCCTCCTATTTCCTTTGAATAACCCTGATATGCATAGACATGGTCAAGATGATCTGCTGAAGCATCATTATGGGGAATAAATGGGAATTTGTGTGATTTTGAATGTGGTGAGGTCTAAATATTTCAGAAACTGCTGATTGACTGACAGAAAAAGGTTATCTGGTCTGATAAGTCTAGATTGCTGCTGCACCATTGTAATTGCAGGGTAAAAATTGTAGAGTAAATAACATGAAAGCATGAATCCAGCCTTGTATCAATCAACAATTCAGTCTGTGGTTGGTGGTGTGATGGTGTGGAAGATATTTTCCTGGAGCACTTTCAGCCAATTTAGTTCCAACTTGAGTACGGTTTCTGACCAAACCTAAGTGACCACATTGTGAGCATCTTGTGATGGCTTACATCAGTCTCATTTTATTTTAAGTGTGTTTCTAAGGGTGTTACATTTGTTTGCCAATCATGGTTTATAAAATTTAAAATGTGAGTGAAATTTAATGTGACAAAATATTACATTAATATATACACCTATAATAAACCGACAGAATTCTGTATATACAGAATATTTACACCAATTGTAAACTGACAGAAAGCAGCCTGATGCTGAACAAAATCTGTGTAACCTAAAAATAAAAAAAATCCAGCTGTGATGATGTTAACGCTTAACACACTTTTAATCCTGACTAACAAGCTATGAGTTTCCAGCTGTTGGTGCAAACTAAGTTTGTGTAGCACTGATAGAGTACATGCAATTTGTGCATGTATTTGAAAACTTAATATTTTGTAGTGCATTCAGTTAAAGACATTCAGGATTTCAGTTATCATACATTAGACCTTCATCTTCTCATCAGTAACATGCAGTCGAAACAGTGTCTTCTTGGTCATTACATAATGATTTTGTGTCTTAGACACATTTAATGCTTTTACCCTGTACATGCTTGCTGCATTTTTTTTTAAATTGCATATTGCAATTTTTTAAACGAATATTGCAATTTTATTCGCGATTTTGGCAACTGTTTTTGCTTTTTCAAACAAGCTACATACACGCATTCTAAATGTATTCAGTGCACAAGAAGTGCATAACAAAACATTTCACAATGAAATAACATAGTATAAAGTTTAATAAATAAAACTGTAGTAAAATTAGTATGTTGTCAGACAACATAAAATAAATGAAGATTAACCTCAGCTCTAGTTAAACACATACTGTACACAGTAGCACTAACTGCTTGATAAACAAAACTGTAATCGTCTTAAAAACAGACATCATGATGAAATAAAGATGAACTAACCTCAATTCCAGTCATAACGATACATAAAAACTAACGTTAATAAAAAACACCTATTCGGTTCTCCCGCTCAACTTCGCCGTGCACGGAGTGAGCTCTGATTGGTTAACAACTTTCTCCCGCTCACCTTAGCTGTAATTGCTCGGTGTGCTGCGTCAGCTCTGATTGGTTAACATTTTAAAATCATGCACACAAGAACATGAACAAAGTCAAAATAAATTAATAGATAAAATTGCAGTCTTTTTGAGTATTTCTAATTCATTACTTTACACCAATGCTGGCAAGTTTATGAATAATATCTTACCTCAAAGAAACCATCTTCATGACTGGCCTTAATATCCTGATTAAACACAATAGTAACGTAACTGTTGTCGAGCAGGGCTTGAGTAGGGAAAGGTCCTTGGAAAGACACATTCTTCTCTCCATAGGCGACTGCTCTTGCTCCAAGCACTAGTCTGAAGGCCACATCCTGTTTATCCTCTGGATGAATACTATTGAAACACCCACCCAAAATCAGCACACTTGACTCTACTTCTATTAAACAATTGGAAAAAAAAAGGTTTTGCTCCTTCTCACCTGCCCCACGGGGACTTTTCATCAGGTACATCAACAGCAACAGCCATGAAGGTGTTCTTCATTCGCTCATTGGGGACGAAGCCATAGTCTGCTGTCTGATGCCAGCGTATTTCTCTGAAGCCATCTTTTGGATCTTTTGTCTTATATGTGCATAGCTAGGAATGAAATGGAAGTGCAATTTTGTGTTATACACTCACGGCCAAAACAATTAGAAAGAAATCTCTTATGGTTGCCATGGCTGCATTTATCTGATAAAAAAATCTAGTATAAGACACATTAGTGTCAGATCCATCAGACACTGAATTTTAAATCGGCAACATTACTTAGCAGTGTCCTTGTAACATTACGCCAACTTACTATTGTACTAACTGTTGTTAATTATGGTAAATAAGCATTGTTATTTAACACTAGTAATTACTTAAAAGTACAATTCCACCGTAAAAAGAACATCAAATAAAGTGCAACCATTAATTATTATAAATTATTCTGGTGTTAATAAAGTTTCTTACTATTAGTATTGGATTTCGACTAATATTTTAGATTTTTTTTCAGGTTTTTCTCATGAATAGAATGATTAAAAAGATAGCACTGATTTAGTATATATTTAGATATATACAATATAGTACTTTTACACTTTTATTTCTGTGTCATAATTTCCATAAAAAGAAAAAAGTAATCAAATAAGACATTTTTGCAAGCACAAAATCAGTTGCTTAGAATGAACTTGTGGCAGGAATGTGGCAAGCCTAAATTAATGAATTATTACTAAAAAAAAAGATTGCTTTGCAGTCCCAACAATTTAACAATATTACAGCATTACTGTATTTTTGATCAAATTAACGTAACCTTAAAATTTTAAATATATATATAAAAAAAAAACATATTACACTAATATATTGGCCATCAGTATAAGAAATAATGACTCATACAGTAGGTCCTGCTTAAACTATAAAGACATTTTTGCTCCAGTATTGACTATTTAAATGCACCTGTACAAATCCAAATGGGAAGCCTAGTGCAGTCTGGCCCTTAGAGCCTTCATGGAAAGCCATTCTCCAGTCATCAATCATGCCAGGGAAAGTGCAGTTGTATTTATCCCTGTTGTAGTTTGCATTAGCCTCACCTGAGGATAAAAAAGAGGGATAACACAGCAAGTGTCTGCACATTGTATAACTGCTATACAGAAACATTCTAAATGTACTACAGTACCTTGGTACCATATGGCTCCGGTTATAGTCATGTTGAGTAATGGATGGATCATGGCATTCCACAGCACTGAACTGCTCCAGGTATTTTGCTCACTGCAGTCAATTCAGTTTTAAAAGTTGAGAATGTTAAATGAGAGAGAGTTCACTGTACTGTACTGTAGTGTACTATACTAAAACTATTCATGCAACCTCATTTACTTATGTAGGTCAAATACATTTAGGAGTGTCCCTATATTAAAACATCACCATAGTTTAAAATATAGTTTGAAAAAAGTTTTAAATTTAACATCATGTAGTGTTTAAGACATGAGTGTGCACATTTTAATCTTTGATAAATGTATGTTTGCTAAAAGTATGTCATTGTTAATTCATTAGAATCAACACATTTAGGGTTGCTGCAGAGGGTGTCTTCTTAAAATTATATTTACCCATCCAACAACCCTTCCATCCATCCATCCATTCATCCATGTGCCAAACAATAAATATTCCAGAACCTAGAGCTGCACAATTAATCGTAAAAAGATCGCGATCTCGATTCGACCCCTGAGGCGATCTAAATTTAGCATTTCTACGATTCTGCCAATCATAATTTCAAGTTCAGGAGAGAAGCAAAGGCGGCGGCACAGGTCTTCATGTTGTTTTACATACAATGCTCAGCAACGTGGACACCCCCAAATGGTGTTGAAAGATACACATACTGTATTTATAAGGTATAGTTCACCCAAAACATAATTTCTGTCTTTATGTAATGATGTATTTGCGGCCACGAAAACACACTTGACGTGAGCTGACTGAGCTGTTACCTCAGAGAGGCCGGGTGCACGCCTGTGAATGATACCTACTTTAGTGAACAGAACTTGCATAGGCTGTGAATAACAGCTAATAAAGCGGTACTGTAAATGACATTCAGTTTGTGACACGGTGATCGTTTGGGAGCCGCGCTGTAAGTATGAACCGCTCAGTGAAAATGAAACCGAAAGCGCACATCATTTTTAATGATCATATCGCATTTTAGATGAATGATTATGATAAACAAGCATATAATATGTTTTTCTTTCATATCGAACACATAGCGAGTGTTGTGCATTAGAATAAAATGTTTAACAGTGTCAGTAAACCTCTAGCCTATATAGTGTTAAATATAACGCAGGAGGGAATCTGATAATGACAAACATCTGATTTTGCCAGTAGAAAAACATGGTCTAATAATGTTGTCAATGACAGATTGCAAGCACATGTCTCAAACATAATAATTCAACATCAGAATTATGAATTATTCTGAAATAACAATAATGGCCTACTCATATTAACTTTTATTTTACATCTACAGAATCATGAGAATCTTTATTTTAGATTTTATATTTTAGAAAAAAATCGTGATTCTCATTTCAGCCATCATGCAGCTCTACCAGAACCTGTGCCAAATTTCCCCAGTCAGCAGAAAATTACATGTGCTCATTAGGGAAACTCTGTGTCCTCCCCGAAAACCCATATGTGGAGTTACAATGTGTAGATTTACTATGCAAAAGCTCATCTGCATGTAATTTCCATGAGCATATCCCAATCGATAATATGGTATATTCATGTGGCCGTGTTTAGAGTTTTACAGGACTCTAAAAAATATAAACAATTGTAATAATTATTCTCAATTATTTAACAATACTAACATTTGAATAGGGCACCACGGTGGCATAGTGAGTAGCACGTTCGCCTTACAGCAAAAAGGTCGCTGGGTCAGTTGGCATTTCTTTGTGGAGTTTGCATGTTCTCCCTGTGGTTGCGTGGGATTCCTCCGGGTGCTCCGGTTTCCCCCACAAGTCCAAAGACATGTGGTATAGGTGAATTGGGTAGGCTAAATAGTCCGTAGTGTATGAGTGTGAATGAATGTGTATGGATGTTTCCCAGAAATGGGTTGCAGCTGGAAGGGCATCCACTGCGTAAAAAACATGCTGGATAAGTTGGCGGATCATTCCGCTGTGGCGACCCCGGATTAATAAAGGGGCTAAGTCGACAAGAAAATGAATGAATGAATGAACAATTGAACAACTGAAATAGCAAAGGCTACTTATGGCATTACCTCACTTCTAAATTGTGTTGTTTTGTATGTCATCATCACTAAAAAATTACATAGAGTACTCCATTAAAGATGTCACCTCTCACCCCAAAATATAACTCTTAATAACATAGTAATACAGTGTATTCTGGTATTGTACCTGATAACTGAGCTCTTCAATCCACACTTGTTAAGAGCCCTCGGGGATGACCAGGCCTCAACAGGTGTTCCTCCCCAACTCGAATGAACCAGGCCTATGGGATACTTCAATTTCTCATAGAGGTAGCGACCAAAGAGCCAGCAAACTGCAGAGAAATGGCTGAAATCCTTTCCCCCAAGCAAGTCTTGAATGATGAACACAAAAAGATAAGAACAGCTGTTCAAGGAGTTATGCAAAAAGCCTGCTGACAAGGAAACAAAAGAAGAACATAAAAAATATCATATTCACGACCACATTCTATACCTGGTGTTGGTTTGGACCAAGGAACTTCCACTCCAGCGAGATCAGTTAGTTCCTTTTTGCTTTGTTCCAAGGCAGCCTGGAAGATCCTCACATCGGGGAACTTAGAGGCCATGGTTAGTTCCTCTGTTGCATTAATCACCTATTGAAGAAAAAGAGACGTTTACTACACACCTGAAAGATGGCTAGCCGTGTTTCCATTACAAACTGCTGCAAAGCTTTTGTAGTAATTACTAAATACTTGCAAAAATCACAGTCCTTGTGCGACATGACATTTTAATAATCATACAGACAGATATAGTCTATGTAGGCTTAGTTATATTACCGCCAACACACTAGTCATTATATTTAATAAAAGAGAGACATCAGACAAACATTAACAACAAAGTAGTACTCCTTGTACTTTGGAGCAGCCATGAATGTGTTTCTTCCTGGAAAGTTAAATTGGATGACTTTTGTGTGATATATTGGCATTTTTAGCAAAATAGACATTTCCATTAGGCACATTTTTGCTTCGCAATTTCAATTCGCAAGGGTAATGAAAATGTGCCTACTGTCACATTTGATGTTAAAAGAAATTCACTTACCTGACCAACAGTGAATGCCATGTTACTTTGTCCACTACATAACCAGATGTCTCCAAAGAGAACATCTTTAAGTACAATGGAGCTATTAGTTGTGCTCTGATATGCAGTCAGTATGTAGGGACCACCAGCCTCCATGGGTTTAAGAGTTGTGCGCCAAATACCTAAAAGACAAATGCACTTTCATTCCTCAGTATTTATCAAACCTCATATTCTTTAATTCCTTACATTTGTAATGAGTTGAAATCATAAATTCCTCATAAGATCAAACTGCAAAAACTTGTTAGCTCACATCTCTGAGACATCCTCCCAATAGCAGTAATGCCATGGAATGTATGAAAATGTATTGCGCACCTGCTGCAATATACTTGTATGTCCATCTCCTCCATTTACCCAAGTGATTTAACAGTAGCAAATGAGGAAAATTATCATTGCACAAACAAAAATAACAAGAATAAATTTTCAGTCTGAACATGAAGGCAATAAAAGTGCCACTGCTTTGATTTTTACAGTTACTTTAGCATTATTAATAGGATCATTCAATAGGCTAATAATAATAGACCAGAACAATAAGAAGGCGAACACAGAATGCAAAGAGCTTAATGTGCAATTAGTTTATATTAGATACATCTGCTTGCTTGCATAATTCACATTATCAAGGTAACTGATTTCAGTCTTTACAGTGTTAAGGCGTAATCCATGTTAAGCAGAAAGACAATAAAAATTTGTTCTTTGAGGTATTTTATAAGTATATTAGGTCATTATACAAATATCACATCAAACAATTACAACTATAATTTCTCCTGCTCTTGTTACTTGTTTCCAGAGGGAGATAAATGCCAACTGACTATTCTGATTTGTTTCTGCAATTTAATGAACTTTGATCACACTGTGGTTGTTTTAGAGATAGAGCTTTTATGACACTTACATAGTGATCCTGCTTTCTGTATTAGATAATTTTTTAGTCACATTAAGTTTTTTTTTACTTTTCTACACTTGTACTGTTTGCCTTTTCTCAAGCATACTAAAATCTAAAAGCTTTTTTCTCAAATCTCACTGTAGCTTTGTGAAAATTACAATGCAAAAACACATTCTGTGTGGATTGTGAATGGCTTTTTAGAATCTTCTAGGACAGCGAGCCCCACATTCAATTCAATCTTAGTTCACTAAGCAGTAAAACACTTTTAACAATAATTATTGTTCCAAAGCAGCTTCACAAAGGGTGGACATATCATAGGTATGTCAAAAAACTGTCCAAACGTTTACATTTTTACTACATTGTAAAGGTGTCACGGTGGCATAAATGGTAGCACAATTGCCTCACAGCAAGGAGGTCACTGATTTGAGCCCCGGCAGAGTCAGTTGGCATTTTTGTGTTTTGCATGTTCTTCCCATGTTCGCATGGGTTTCCTCCGGCTGCTCCGATTTCCCCCACAAGTCCAAAAACATGCACCATAGATAAATCAAATAAGCTAAATTGGCCATAGTATATGCGTGTGTGTGAATGCAAGAGTGTGTGGGTGTTTCCCAGTGTTGGGTTACGGCTGGAAGGGCATCCGCTGCATAAAACATATGATGAATAAGTTGGCGGTTCATTACATTGTGGTGACTCCTGATTAATAAAGGGACTAAGCCAAAAAGAAAATGAATGAACGAGTACATTGTAAGATAAATGTATCCTGTGTAATCAGTTTTTGATTTATTCCTTTAAAGCAGATAGGCATGGGCCGGTATAAGATTCTGACGGTGTGATAACCTTGGATAAAAACATCACGGTGTCACGGTATGACGGTATTGTGATCACTGCTCTAAAATATATTCTTTTTAAATGTCTGGCTAAAAACAAAACATTTTTCCCCTTTGAACACAATATATTTTCTTTTGAGAAACATTTAAAGTATTTTGGAGCAGTAAACATGTCAGGCTAAATAATTCAAGTGTATCATTGACTTCTGCTGTCTTCATTTGTTTCAAAAACACAGAAGTCTTTACATTCTACATCTAAGAAAAAAAAAAGTAAACTAAAAGTCTTACTCATAACTTAGGAACGGTATAGCAGAAAAGTCTGGCGGTATGAAAACCTTGACTTTTCCAAACCACAATAAACCTTGAAAACAGTTATCGTCCCATGCCTAAAAGTAGACTTTTTTCATTCAGTACTTACCATTGACAACAGGAGCAATATTTGTTTGTTCCAGAATGGGTGACCCAGACAATGACACCACAACCTTGGCTCCTGTCTGTCCAAATCCCCACACAACTGACTTGGCTGGGGCTTTCTGCAGAACCATGTGATTGCCATAATAAGAAGAGAATCTAAACACTTCGCCTAGGAACACAAGAGAATTAGTTTAAGGCTTAACATTTCTGAATTGACTGGGATCAGTTGAAGTGATGAGGAACAAATGGGTTCTTCAAAGAATTCATTTTAAAGCTAGAATGTTTTCTCAGTTACTAAGTCAGAAGCATGCAAGCACCACTGCAGCCTGTCCGAATTCAGTTTCTTTCTTCTATATAAAGACATTTTGAAAAATGCAAGATGGAACTGATGAGTGTCAGTCCTCAGCATTCTTCAAAATAACTTCTTTTTGTGATCAACAGAAGAAAGAGACAATGAAAGAAAGCCATAAAGGTTTACAATCATATGAGGGAGACTATGAGGTAGTTTTCTTTTTTTGCCCGAACAATTCCTTTAACCTTGCTTTTGCCCCACTAACCATAGTTTAACCTATATGTGGTAAAACTGTGGTTATACAGACAGCAATCTGTTAAAAAGCAAGCAAACAAACAAAAACATGGACACTTCTTCTATAAAAACTTGGTTAATTTTCATAAAGGTATGATAAACAATCTGTTATTTAGCTTAGTTGTTCTCAGTGTATTTTAAATTAGTATTCCGAATAAACAGCAAACACACCCAAACACACTGCGGGTTTTACCCTTTTACCTCACCACGCTAACGTTATCACGTGGTCTGCGCGAGACATCATAAACAAATTAGTCCTATGTAACGGCATAATGATCGTTTTTGCTAAAACGTGTAAAAAGTTTGACAGTTATTTTCTAGCATTCCTGTTATATGGCTGTTAAATCACTGGACTCAAATCACTGGAATTATCCTATGCTTTCTCACGAATGGCTCGTTGTAACTGCTAAGACATTAATTTCAAAAGCATACAAAACCGCTAAACCAATTCATTTGCAATGACTTAGCTATACAGTATTTCTAAAAAGTCATCACTTACCTGCCGATAAAACAGTGGCAAATGCGCTCAAACATAGAGAGAAAAACACCGGTGTCAACATGACTGCAAGTTATTCAAAACAAGGAAGTGTATCTGATGACGTGCAGTGCAGTGCAGCAGGCTGTTTTACATTCAGTGCTTCATTTTCAGACGGTGCTGCCAAACTGGTGTCTTACCTTCTGCTTTACTCTTGAAAAGTATATATTTTATATATGAAGAGTATATCCTTATACATGTAAGCATATATACATGTATCACATATATTAATATTTTTCTGTAGCACTTAATTTTTTTTATCCCCATTTCTATTTATAAATTCATTATTATTCACAATTATTCACACTAGGTATGAAAAAATATGTGAACAAACAATTGGTACTACATTTATCATGTTATCTATTCATCCTTGTTAATGTTAATTAAGATAAATAATGTTAGTTCATGTTAACTCACAGTACATTAATTAACTAATGTTGAGTAGCACAACTTTCATTCATTCATTTTCTTTTCGGCTTAGTCCCTTTATTAATCCGGGGTCGCCACAGCGGAATGAACCGCCAACTTATCCAGCATTTGTTTTACGCAGCGGATGCCCTTCCAGCCACAACCCATCTCTGGGAAACACATCCATACATTCTCATTCACACACATACACAATGGACAATTTAGCTTACCCAATTCACCTGTACCGCATGTCTTTGGACTGTGGGGGAAACCGGAGCACCCGGAGGAAACCCACGCAACCACTGGGAGAACATGCAAACTCCACACAGAAATGCCAACTGGCCCAGTCGGGGATCGAACCAGCGACCTTCTTGCTGTGAGGCGAACGTGCTACTCACTACGCCACCGTGGCGCCCCTAGCACAACTTTGGATATGAATAATGTATTAGTTAATGTTGAACTTTGATTAATAAATGCTTAACAATATTATTCAGACTTATTTATTGTAAGTAAATGCATAATGGACCATTATTCTAATGTCATAACAAAATTTTGAATAGTTTGAATCATGTGGGTGTATTGGTATGTTTGTTATGTATGTCATTCATTCATTCATTCATTTTCTTTTCGGCTTAGTCCCTTTATTAATCCGGGGTCGCCACAGCGGAACGAACCACCAACTATCCAGCATTTGTTTTAGGCAGTGAATGGCCTTCCAGCCGCAACCCATCTCTGGGAAACATCCATACATTCTCACTCACACTCATACACTACAGACAATTTTAGCTTACCCAATTCACCTGTACCGCATGTCTTTGGACTTGTGGGGGAAACCGGAGCACCCGGAGGAAACCCACGCAACCACAGGGAGAACATGCAAACTCCACACAGAAATGCCAACTGACCCAGCCAAGGCTCGAACCAGCGACCTTCTTGCTGTGAGGCGAACGTGCAACTCACTACGCCACCGTTGCGCCTGTTTTGTACAGTATGTTCTGTACATTTTAATGTCTATATATCTGTACAAAGATATTTTGCTAGAAACACCCATGCTTTACATGTTTGCTTTTATGTTTGTTTATAGAACTACTATGTTCATTTTAGCATTGATATCAATGACTCAACATCTCTTGGTTAAATACACTATGAACAGCAGCTTTGCTAACCATTTTCTTTATTCTCTATTTCGACCTGGAGATACTCATCCTGAGGCCTCTAGAGATTGTGCAGCACCATTGATGTGATCAAAGACCTGTGAGGAGATGATGCCAAGCAAGGTATCTATCCTGGACCAGGCCGTATCCTGAGCAGATGCTGTGGCAGTCATGGAGGAGCAGATGATCGCCAGTAAGGAGGGTACTTTATTCACTGTAAATAAAGCGATTGTCTTTAATGTTGTTGATACAGACTCATTCATAAATTATTTGCGGTAAAAATGCTGATTACCAATGTATTTTCCATGTGTCTGCTATATTAGCGATTGAAATATTACCTATCTAGTTA
Organism: Danio albolineatus; assembly: GCA_903798035.1. NCBI lineage: Eukaryota > Metazoa > Chordata > Actinopteri > Cypriniformes > Danionidae > Danio > Danio albolineatus. The sequence goes on from CAIGQQ010002480.1 coordinate 1,717,593, forward strand.
ACGTTAGCGTTTACTTGTTGCAGAGTGCAACATATTAATGTCACAATGATAAAATACTAATACTATTAATACTAATAATCAGATACTAATGTCACAATGTCAATCACAGGCAGAGGAGAAGGAAAATATTGAAGGTCAGCAGAGCATGGTCATTCAGAGGTACAGTGTCAGGTAAGGGGGTGAAGGGATAATGACAGAGCTTTTATTTGGATGAGGGATTTCTGTAATGTTTTTTAGAGCTGTGGCTGTTCAGCAGATGAACATCACAGGCTCACCTATTATTTACAGTATGATCTGTCCAGTTAACAAGTGTAATGTAAACAAGTTAGTTATTATGATTGTAGAAAACATCTCTTCCTGCATTTCTTCTGCTTCAGGAGTCAGTCTGCTGACCGTACACAACATAAATAATCTGAAGAAAAAATCTGCTGTCATTAAACCTGAGAAAAACTTTGAAAATAACCATAATGAGGCAGTCTCCATGCTGCAATAATAATGATAGAGCCAAGGTTTTTAACTGTGGGGACATATCTTTATAAGTACAATTTGACTGTATTTGTGTCCCCCTCAAAAAATTGCTCAAGGGAAATTTTATATTTATTGTCCTTCCCTAGTGTTAAATCAGATTTACGCCCTTGCCTGGCGGTGACCTTCTCACACCTGCAGCTTCTCCACAATGGACGTCTAATGTTCTCCAGCCTCCACTGCCTAGACTGCAGCTCTGCACAAGAAGTTTGGCCAGAGGAGAAATAGTCATGCCCAACTGAGCCTGGTTTCTCTCAAGGTTTTTTCCATCACTTTCGTCAATTAGTGGTGTATTTGTCGCCACTGGCTTGCTTGGTTTGGGACTTGTGGAGCTGCGCATTGATAGATTTCCTCTTCAGTGTTTGGGTTTTCATCTGTGAAATGTAAACCACATTGAACTGAACTGAACTAAACTGAACTTAAACTCTTAAACTGGACTGACAGTTTCAATTTATTAGAACTTCTATGTTAAGCTGCTTTGACAATATATATTGTAAAGATGCTATAGAAATAAATATGAATTGAATGTGTACAGTACTGAGAATTAAGCGTGTTGCATTCTTTTTATGTGACAGCAGTTATAGATATTGTGTTAAAATTAATATTGTCCTGATTCTTATTGAAGACTGAATCAATCAATCAATCCAGGCATCCCAAGTCTCTCGGAAGATCATGGAGTCTCCTCCATATTCATAGTGGCTCCCTGATGCCTGCGAATGAGATATAATGTCCCAGAAATGGAGGCGTCTAACCTAATAAAGTTTAGTTTAGTTTGTAAGTCATGGTAGATGCTCTTAAGCATGATCATCATGTTAACTTACAACTTTTAGATTCTTGTGTTATCTATTTTTCGAGTACATTACAGTTTTCGAATCAAACCTCTTCACAAATAAAGAATTGAGGATTAATGCAACCCAAAATACTTATGGGCTTATCAGAAACGTTGAATATCTATAAATCATTTATATTGGCCTCATGTCTAATTGGCGTTTTCAGCATTGCAATGTGCACACTGATCCAGCACTATAAATAGCACCAATCAAGCTGTGTCAATAGATGCAGCCACCGATGGCCCACTTCATCATCTTAGCATACATTTCAGTAAACATGGCATCCCATCAGTCTAATTGCATCCTGGCAGAGGCTAATTGACTGCCTAAACTTTGCAACATCATTACAGCTGATGGGATGGTATTCAAGATAAAAGCTTTGCATAC